>JAPKID020007701.1:0-10168 GCA_026931265.2 Tropidonophis doriae
ATGTATGCAGACTCAGTCCAATCAGAGTACAGACTGTGTTAACCCATTCTTGGATGCTATCTTCCCCTTATTGAGAATCTGTTCATCCTCAGAGTCTCTGGTACCTTTACATGCAGTTATGGTCTATAGCACACCCTGCTGGCAAAATAAAACACAATAGAACCTTTCCTTCAAAAAAGGAAATCCTTTTTTAAAAAAATAAATCCAACCAACAGTCAATAGATTTTAAAAACACAAGCAATCATAGTTTGAAGCTTCAGATTCATTCAAAAGTACATTTAAGATTTTAAATGCTTCAAAAATAAATTGGAAAAAAATCAGTGGAACCGCTTGCCTACAGAAGTTGTGGATGCTCCATCACTGGTGGTTCTTAAGAAGAGATTAGACAACCATTCAACTGCAATAGCAATAGCAAAACAGCCTCTCTCTAAGTGGTTTACTGAGTTAGCATATTCCCCCCAACAATCTAGGTCCTCATTATATCTACCTCGGAAAGATGGAAGGCTGAGTCAACTTTGGGCCTGGTGAAATTTGAACTATTGAATCAAAGCTAGCAGTCACCTGAAATAGCCAGTAGGGCTGAACTCTAACCTCTGTACCACCTTGGCTCTTACAAATGGTATAGTAGGGTTATTGGACTAGAAGATCTCCAGGTCCCTTTCAACTCGATTGTTCTGTTATTTCTATTAAAAAATAATGCTTTCTCTTTAATATGCTTAATCCCTTTAAATTCCAACCTTCTGCAAGTCAGGCAAGTACAGTAGAAATTTCCAACATTGCAAATTAAATATAGCCCCAGAAATAAAGAAAATCACCCAAGGGAACTTACCTGTTCCAAAGAAAGAACAGGTTATCTTTAATGGGAAAGATAAATAGATCCAAAAAGTGATTTATAAATAAAGGAAATCATTTCTAAGGTTCATAAATTTGGTCTACATGACACTGTCAACTCTATGAAAATCCCCACCCACCACTCAACTCACATGGAATTGAAGAAATCTATTTTTTTTCCAATTTATTTACAAGGCTAAGTGTGCAGGGGTGGTATACTCTTATCTTCCCTACTGGTCTAGCGCACGCATGCACTTTTGGTGAAAAAAGGACCTAAATGAGATGCCCTAGAGCCGGTACAGGTGGGCAGAGCCACCACGATTTCCACTACTGGTTTGGGTGATCTGGTCCAAACCGGTAAAATACCACTTCTGCAAGTGTGTCAAAACAAATTATAATGTCATCTCACTTGAAAGATAGTTACAATTTTGTTTTTCTCACTGGAGGACCATAGTTGCATTATCAAGCACAAATTATTAATTAGGCTTAGGATCAGGGATATTCCATACTCCCATAAAGAATAATAGAAGAAAAGATTTCATCAGAGTATCAGGGTAAGTAGTTGTAGATATATATGTCTCTCCTATTGTTTATATCAAATTTATTTCCCAGCAGCTATCACACATTGATAGTAACCCTTCCCTCTGGAGTAAAAGTGAAGAAAACCTCTTCTTCATACAATAGCTTTTTAGATGACAGCTTCATATTTATTTTTCTAAGTCAATATTATCTGTTCTGTATGTTGTATGACTTCCAGCCAGCTCATCATTCCTGGTTTAGAACCTAAATGGAAACTGCAATTGAAAAGGGAAGCTTCCTCATACTCAAAACAATAGGGTCCTATTTGTAGTAGGGTACTATGTAGCTTTAGCATTGTTAACACTTCAGGAGAATTGTTTACATCATTTTATAATGGACCGTGTTGTCACTGAGGTGACAGGAGTGTTGCATCCAATAGCAATAGAAGTTTCCCATAGCAGCATAAAAAAATATTGAAATTCAGAGTATGGAAACTAGAAACAAACATGTCAGACTGCATTTTGCAGCACTGATTCTTTTCCCTCCAAACTTCTTATAGAGCAATGGGACCCTGTGGGACTTCTCCATTTTAAATATCTACCTTTTTTATTAAAACTATTGGGTAAAAGAAAATAGCTCCAGGCTTCTCCTCCTCCGCTGTCCTTCATTCCCCTTTAATATTTAATTGTTTTGAACATTACATCTGTCCCTAGTGCATGTCACCAGAGCTCAGCTGAATGTCAGAATCCCAGCTGGTAATTACTGTTTTTCCCAGAAGGCTTTCACATCGGCCTCAAATATTACGAGCGAAAGAGTTGTGCATTCATACATCTGTATTCAGTCCTGAGTTGTTGTAAATCATGTCCCAGCTTTATTTCCTACCTCCAGCCCTTCTGTCTTTTTTTCTCACCTGAGTTCTCATTCTGACACCATCCACAAAACAGGGGCATATGGACTTCATGTTTCATAAATCTTGTTATCCCATGATACACATCTCTCATTCTTTTTGATTACTTAGTCAAAAGGCACTCTATAAATCAAAATGTGACAGAATCTTGCCTCATTTTCCAAGGGCTATTAAAAACAAAACAAAGTAAAATTATTTTCCCTTCAGAAACAATAACGTATGAATGCAAGGAGGAAATAAACATCATCTCTGGATTGCACTCTCAATCCTATACAGTCTGGCAAGAATTTGAAGAGAAAGTGCTATGTAGAATATGGAATGGACCTCCTTTCATGTAAATTAACTAATGGTATTTATTGGTGTTTTTTTAATGTCACTAACCAAATCTAATTATCTCTGAATTCATAAACGTTTTAGGTGATCAGCCAATAATGGATTCAAATCAACACAGCTAAACAAAAAACCAAAAACCTCAATTCATTCTCTATGCCTTCATCTTATTAAATTGTCTTGTTAAATATAGCTTATCTAGAGACATACTGTGGCTGTCAAATATAATAATCAAAATATTTGTTAGGAGCAGGTCTGAAAATAACAATAGATTCTGAAAAAACATTGACCATAATATACAAAACTCTCTATTCTGCTAATGTTATGCAATATTTGTAAGAATCTTCTCATTGTACAAATCAGCTAGCTGTAGCTGATCACACTTGTAAATGGATCATAAACTTCCTAACAGACAGGAAGCAGCAGGTGAAGCTAGGCAAAATCACATCAGATACCTGTACAATTAGCACAGGGATGATTTGATAGCTTATTAATAACCTTGACTATCAATAAGTGTTGCATCTTTTTATTTTTGATGAATATATTTTATTCTCCTTATGTACATTGAAAGCATAGGCACCAAAGACAAATGCTTTGTGTGTCCAATCACACTTGGCCAATAAAGAATTCTACTTTATTGAATACGCTATAATATGGTGGTAAACTGACCAAACAATAAATTATAACATAGCAATAGGTAATAAACATCAGCAGCATAGAAGAACAGCAAATAATGGTAGTATTTATATAATGACTTCTACTTACTATATTTGTACTATTTGGGTGAAAATAGACCAAATCCAGACATTAAGTAGTCAAAAGTTGTCAACCTGTATCAAACTACAGCTTTTATATTTTCACTCAAATAACATGTTGTAAAGTAATACTGCCCATCCAGGCTATAGATGGGATTAATCTAGACTAAGGCTCCTCAAACTGGTCAACCTCAACCTCAAGGGATTGAAGATGATGATGATGATGATGATGATGATGATGATGATGATGATGATGATGATGATGATGATTGTTGTTATTATTATCACAGTCAGCCAAATATTCAAACTGGCTTTGGCATTTTTGTCCTATTGAGTTCTTACCAAGGAACTGGGATTTCATTGTCAATTTCATTCACAGTCTGGGACTGATAAAGACTTACCAGTTCAAGTCCTAACCAAGGACCTAAGAGCTGTTAAGATAAGGTCTGAGTATATAGGCAGTTCCAAGGAAGTTGGGTTTTATTATGCAAAGTCAGAATATTCAGTTGTTGTTGTTGTTGTTGTTGTTGTTATTAAATTAGCATTTAAAAAAATATTGTCATATAATAAATGTTTGTGGGTTGATGAACAATCTGAAGCATCATGAAGGGGTCAATGAGTTGAAGAAATTGAGAACCCCTGATCTGCACAGATGATGCTTGTGCTATGAACCACAGAAAAACAAATTCCATAAGAAGCTGAACAAAAACCATAGCCATAAATGCCACTGTCCACAAATAAGGGGAAAACGTTCTTATAGTCCAGTAATTCAAAATGATACAAGTGCAACACAAACACTCTTGTTTGTGGAATTAAGTATTTAAAAATGAGAAGCATTTTTTTCTGCCACAATAGGACACATCAACAATGTGTTGAAATCCTGCTTAGAGATACAAAAATTCTCTAATCCTATACTCACTCAACCTTCTTGTTTATTCTCTGGTGGATGAAAAAAAAATCCATCTACAGTATTTTCCTGAGTGTCTGATACATTAACAATGGATTTCAATATCAGATAGAACTTGTTATAAAAACTATATTCTTGTATCTTCTCTCAGTTCATTTTGCTACTTTTATGCTACTATAGCTTTAAGGGAAAAAGTCACTTTTCATTTAATTCAAGAATATACTCTTGACCTTCTTGGGTTTTTAGAAAAGAACACATTTTCTTCATTCTTGGTCCTCTATTCTTGAATATCCCTCACTGCTTGTCAAATTTTATTCCAACATGTCGTCCCCCTGTGGGAGATGGGTGCAGGATAGAAGTACGAATAAAATAAAAAATAAAAGTAAAATAAAAATGTCATCAACATTGGATCTTTCTCTCACCACTAAAGACCTAAGATTGTCCTTACTTTACCACAAATAAAAATTATTTTTAAAAAACCTTCCTGTTTACAAGCATCATGACTTTCCTTGAATATATCAATTACTGGGAATTATCTAATTCTGTGCTTAACTGCTACTAATAGCACAACCTTCTGACTGCAAAACTTTCACCAAGATGATCTTTCTGTCATTGCTTCTAGGATGCTCTCAGCTTGTTTCCATTATCCCACTTATTTAAAGTTTACCTATGTAAAAGAAATATATTAAAATATTGTCTCAGTATGCTGTGAAGAAGAGGGTACAGCAAGTTGAAGACAAAAATACCCATGGCTATATGTCTCCTTATTCTGGAATTTATTTAATTTGTCAAACATGTATGAGATAACAGGTATAAGTATAAACATGGACATAGGTACAAATGGGGACAAATAAATGGGGACAATAGGACAGGAATGGTAGCACTCTGGTGCCTTTATGCATACCTGCTTAGGAAAGGGGTAAGGCCCATGCTAGACAGTTTAAGGTTAAAGTTATGGGGGTTTGAGGATGTAACAACAGTTGGGTAGTGCGTTCCAGGCATTGACCACTCTGCTCTTGAAGTTATATTTTCTGCAATTGAGTTTGAAGCAGTTTATCTTGAGTTCGCCCGTGTATTATTGTGGTTGAAGCTGAAGTAGTCATTGACAGGTAGGACATTGTAGCAGACAATTTTGTGTACTACACTTAGATCAGACTTCAATTGGTGTAGTTCTAGGTTGTCCAAGCCCAAAATTTCAAGCCTGCTGACATAAGGGATTCTATTGTGAGCAGAGGAGTGGAGTACTCTTCTCGTGAAATACTTCTGGACTCACTGGACTCGCTCAATTGTGTAAACATCCAATATAAATCAATTTAATTTATAACCCGCACCCATCTCCCCGAAGGGTGGATTCCAGGCAGACAAGCTGTATTTGAGAATTGGTTTGGCAAAGGTTTTGAATACTGTAGTTAGCAGTACAATGTTACCAGAGAAGAAGCTTAAATTTAAAATAAATTACCATTGCTTTTTCTATCCAGTCTGCAAATATCTTTAGTGTTGGAGTCAAATCATGCTATGGAGAAGAGTTTATTATGGTAGATAATTTACACATGGTACAAAAATATGAAATTCATCTTTAAGTGTTCCATGAATATGAATAAAAACCTATTGCCTAATTTAATCATTATCAACATCAACCAAAGAGTCCAAATGACAGATAACATACTTAAAATACAACATGTTTATTATCTTAATGGTAATAAATACTTAAGATATTTAAAATACAAATGAACAAAGCAACTACTAACAGGCAACTGAGCTAACTTCAACTCAGCCTTCAACATTACAAGTTTTTTTTTTTAAATGGTCTCCTGGTTATCTTTAGTGTAAATTGTTGCCTAGGGGGAATCACAGAATGCTTGAATGTGAACAATCGGAAATGCTCAAAACTCTGTTTAAATGACTGTCCTGTTCCTATAAATAAAAGTCCAATGATTTTATACCAATATATCCATCTTGAGGAAAAAGCACAGCAAGGAAGCGCATCCAAAATTTAAATATTTAATATAACACAAAATACTAGGATTGCACTGGCACATTCTTCAACAATCATTTTATAATTTTGTAGAGGACATGATATAGCAATTCAACAAGGGATTGGAAGTATGCTGAAACAGCAAACAGAGATAATTTAAAATGGCAATTATGTTCTAATTAAATCTGAAGATTGGAATCATTATCAGGAAAAAGGCCTCAGCTAATTACGTTGAAAGCAACTTTAACTCAGGTTACCATCATTCAATAAAGAGCTTTTTTTCTCTCCCGTCCGTTCTCATTTCAAAAAAAGGCTTTGCAGATTCCCAATATAGGATATGTTCCCTTCTTACCATGCTAATCTCTTTAATCACATTGTCTATGGGTTATTTGTTTTTTGCAGCAATAGTTGTTTGAAATAACAATGGGGGCAAAATGTTCCTCTCACTGACTTCACTGAAATGTCTTCATAATGTAGCTTGGGGTAAAGAAGGTAATCAAATGTGAATAAAGATGAAGAAGAGGAAGAAGAACAGAGACGGTATTCAGCAGGTTCTGACCAGTTCTGGATAACAGATAGCAGAAATTTTGAGTAGTTCAGAGAATCGGTAAATACCACCTCTGTCTGCACCCCCCCCCCCTCTATTCTCTGCCTCCTGAGTCCCAGCTGATCAGGAGCAAATGGGGATTTTGCAGTATCCTTCCCCTGTCACACCCACCAAGCCACACCCACCAAGCGATGCCAAGCCCGCCACGCCATACCCACAGAACTGGTAATAAAAAAAATTGAATCCCACCACTGAAGATGAAATGTTCAGTTTGGAATTTTGACAATAAAAATTGCATTTAATTGTATTCATGTTTTGATCTGATCCAGAGGACAATCCCCTCCACTGGGGAACAATCAACCCACTGAGACCAAGTTACTATCCACTTTTTTGTCATTTTACAAGAACACTGAAAACTGCCAACTTCTACAATATAAGCCTTCTAGGTTGGAAAATCCTAATTTCTAAAACCAGTTATGTGAACACCATTAATATACTGGTTTTTATACTAAATTAGCCAAATGAATATTTTGGCACTGTAATCTGTTAGAATTTAGTGATCATCATTACAGGTATGTTTGTAAAATTCACATTTTGGAAAGCCCATGCCATGTAAGCTGCATTATTTCCTTTTGAAAGGAGAATGAACTTTTGGTTTTAACACACTGCAAAACTATGCTAAAATCTGGGAAATAGCAACAGCATAGATAGGCAAAGATCTGCATGAAATCTTTACAAATGATGACCTTCCTTGTTGATGAAATTGTCATGGCATAAGAACACCGAACCAACTTATTGGTTTGTACATCAGTTGACCTTATTTAATGAAAGAGGAACCAGATGATAAATCTGACTTTGATATAAACTCCAATGACATAAATGATAATGGTACTGACTGAGAACACATAGCAAGGAAGCCAGAATAATTTTAGTATCAAAAAGCAATTGAAGCTACTAATTACCAAATAATTTATGCAAATACTCAAAAGGCATGCAAGTGAGCTGACGAATATCCATCTTCCAATAATTTATTTTATTTATTTATTTATTTATTTATTTATTTATTTATTTATTTATTTATTTATTTATTTATTTATTTATTTATTTATTAGACTTCTATACCACCCTCTCTCCCAAGCATGGGACTCAGGGCGGTGCACATAAAAAGTGTCTCTCTCCTATTCTCCTGTTGAACAGAAGTATTCCAGAAGATGTAAATTTGTGAAGGACATACTCAAGCCAATTGTATTTCATGCAGAACTACTATTTTTAGTATATAAACATAAGCATGTTTGGTGATTTTACTAACTTTGAATGGTGAGAACTAGGAATTTTTAAAAAAGTTCCACCATAGAGCCACTGAATCTGAATATTTTAAAGTGGATCCAGGCAAGATCCATACTGCAACATGAACAGTTAGTATTTTCTTTCTCTTAAAAATGCCTAGCAACTGGAAATGTGGATTACACTTAACTGCTACTTTATATTTCTTAGAGAAGATCTGTCTAATGTAAAATTTAGGTCTTGGATTAGGATCACAGAGACCCAGCATCCAGTCTATTCACTGCCAAAGGCCAATGAATTACATTGGAATCATTGCCTTCTCTTAACCCACCTTATCTATCAGGTTTATTATAGGTGGGGGGAGTGTACATATATTTGTGTACCTCAAAGGAAAGGCAGGTTGTAAATCTAACAAAGAGGTGTGTTTTATTTTCAAGAAAGTTGCAGTAATTAGTGTGATCACGTATCTATTTTGCTGGACACATCATGCCCATTCACCAAAGTGCTCCTTTAGTGGTAGAGAGCATGGGTAGTATTCACTTACCTTCCCTATTGGTTCACAAATGTGAGTGAATGCCTTCTGTGCATGCACTTTTGGGGGAAAAAGGAGCCTAAATGGGATGCCATGGAGCTGGGGCAGGTGGGCAGGGCCACCCACAATTTCCACTACTGGTTTAGGCGAACCAATCCAAACCAGTAGAATACCACCTCTCTGGTAGAGAGAGAGAGAGTACAGAGTACAGGAAGAATCACTTGGAGATCCGCTAGCTATAATTCTACTGCTGCTATATACATAAAAAGAATAAAGCTGGAAGAACCAAAGACACTCCATTCAGGATCATCCAGGGTAATTTCCCTCAATCTTGTTTTCAGTAGCTCTGAAGGTTCTGTGCCATTAGAATGAGATAGTGTTGAATGAGATGAGTTCATTCTTGTCTGTTGTTATGCTTCCCTTGTTCTGCTTTTAACTGCTTTTTATTCCATTTCTGCCATTTAACCTGTCTGATGTTTGCTGATGTTTAATAAATACACAAGTTATATTTTTTAACTAGCTGAGTGTTGTGGCATTCAGCTATTTTATCTAAACAATGGGAAGGGATCAAAATGGCAGCTTTCCTTTATTTACCAGTACAGTGAATCACCATCATGCTAAACATTAGGGTCCAAGAGTCCAGACAAAATGTTTCAGGAGTATTTATAAATTACACATATTTTAAATTTGAATACATACACAGAACACTTTAGAAGCAACTGCAGAGCAGTTACTTAGTAACAAAGGCAAAAATAAGAAATTTGGTGAAACCTCTGTGTTTGTAATGACTGCAGCAAGGTTGTGTTCATCTAACTTCATCTAAGGGTAGGAAATATTAGAATAAGAATGTGCTAGGAGTTTTATGTGTCCTTGAGAAGTCAGGTAACCTTGGTAACAGGGCATTTCTTGCTAGATCAAATGGAGGCCACTTTTGCCCTGTTTACAACTACTTACCATGCTATAAAGATTTTCGAAACTTAAAGGTGCTGCTAAAGCAATTTTCCTCTTCTATTGAAGGGTTTCTTTTGGCTTCTCTTTTATTGCAATCAGATCTGCTTTAAACTTTAGAGTAAGAGGAGAGCATACTTTTTAAATGGCAGCTTATCAGTTTATTTAATCAGTGACATCATCAGGTCACACCAGAAATGATGTGCCTAATTCATCTCTCCTTGCATATGGCATGCATAACCCTCCTCCCAAAGATATGAGGTGCATGACCTTCCTGGAAATAACCTGCATAACCCTCTTCCCTTACATGATGCAACACTCACAAGGACAATTCCCTAAATGGATATGATGTTTTGAATCTAACCCCATCAAGAAAAATGTGACAGTCAACCTTTGTGTGATTAGCTTAACCTTGAACCTAACTCTATGTGCATTCAACCAAAACTAAGTAAATCGCATAATTAACAGAACTCTAGGCAGCATTGTGTTTGAGAAGCAAACTCTATTTCGTGCATTGTGAAATAAATAATAGTCAGTCCCCTTTAACAACTTGAACAAAGCAGTAAGAAGATGAACATTCTGTCAAACTCCCAAGAGAAACTTCAAATGACTCACGGCCTCACGTAAAAGTTC
>JAPKID020007702.1:0-10168 GCA_026931265.2 Tropidonophis doriae
AACGCCACCATGGCGAGGGCTTCGAGGAGCTCGGGCAGGGCTGTTGCCACATAGCGAGGAGCCAGGTATGTGAGAAACAAGCCCAACTGCCTCTCCAAGCCCCACTTCACGAGGAGGGACTCGCAACCGGTCGTCTGAGGTACAGTGATCTCAATCGGTTTAAGACTTTAGTTAGAGAATAGTTAGAGAATAGAGAGTAAATGCCCAATTTTGTTTACATGTTTTTAGTGTTTGATAGAAAGTTAAATATTAGAAAATCATTTCTACATTTCTGCTACTGAGAGGAAGCAATCAATCAAAAATCTAACATTGTATCCAGAAGAAGAAATCCAGTTATAGACAGAAACATTAGTGTACTAGATCCCTAAACAGATATAAAAACATTAATTTGCACAAAAGGTGAGACAAAGAATCAAGAATCAGAATTTAGATTTAGTCTGAGGAAGAACCATCTAAGCAATCTTGTTTTCTGAATCATAAATATTATCCACAGTTTCTTCTTATTCTTTTCATGAACTTCTGAAATGGAAAGGTTGCCTATATTGAGAAGTTCTATTCTTTCACACATTGCTTGCTTGATTTACTGCATTTCGTAATATAGACCAAATTCTTTCACTTATTCTCCATTTTATGCAGTTTAAAATGTTAAATACATACAGTATAACCCAGAAAAAAATTCCTATGTTAGGGAGGAAGGTATACACAATAGCACACAATGGTTCCTCAGCAGACTTTCCAGGATATTTTGATTGTTTCTTAATAAAATGAATCAAAACTTTTTTGCCTATAATAGGGATCTCAAATTTGCGGCCCATGGGCCAGATGTGTCATGCACTGGCCACACCCATGCTCATTTTACCAAAGGAGAAAAAAGTAAGTCATAATACATCATGTGATGCCCCTGTGATAATGCAGGTTTGACACTCCCGGTCTATAAGATGTGACTTTTAGAAAATTAAGATAGGAATCACTTCACAAAAGAAATATTTCCATTAATTATTTATTAAAACTCACATTTCAAAAGCTTCTACTCTCTTCTTCAGTTCTTCCTCTCGGCTTCTTACTGTTTCAATGTCTTTTAGTAAGGTTTGTCTTTGCAAGTAAATTTCCTTTGCATCAATCTGTTAGGAAAAACAGTTTGGGTGATATATTCTTCAAAAATAATTTGAAAAAACAGGGTGTGTTTATAATATCAACTTCCATAAGTTCCTACATCCTTCACTGGTTTATTGATAAACTAATTACTTGGCACAAGAAGATATGGAAATTGCAGCTTAGGTGAAATAACAAGTATGAAGACAGATCAATGAACATGAAACAATGAATTCCAAACCACATAACAAAAAAACCCAGCCCCCTGTCACTAGGGACAAGCAAAATATTTTAATCTTGAAACAGATATTTCAACTAGTTTGAAACACATGTTTCACAATGTCATGCACAAAGTGAAGTTGTTTTGCAATTCTCCTCTCTAAATGGGATGGACTTAGGCTTAGCCAGGTGATCTGGGGAGGGAGATCTAGCAGGCATTATAAAAGATTCATTCTAGAACTGATTGTTCTCCAATGATACTGCATGACTGTCCAGAAAATAAGCCATTCCTGTTGTAACTAGAAAGAGAGAGGGAGAGAGAAGACAATTCTGTAATTGCTTTATCTGCATGTCTTTCAATCAACCTATAGGACAAAGGAAGAGTATACTCCTGTTTGAATTCAAGGAAGCATGGGAAAAAAATGAAACAAATGCTTGTAAAAAAAAACTGTAACGATCTGCCCCAGCTGGTCCCTCAGGAAAGCAAATCTCTTGCTCCATTGAGTTGAATCAAAATAAGTTTTTCTGAGAGAAAGTGGTTGCAGTAAAGTCAGGCGGAATCTGAAAGTCTTGCTGAAAGCACAAAGCAATTCTTCCATTTCCCCAACCCAATCACACTGACCAACCCACCGGCAGCCAATGTGATGGCACAAGGATGATTTGAGAAGTGCTAGGTAGATAACAGGTCACTCTCAGGGCATGATGGCCTTGGAACCAGACTGGGAGAGAGTCTGCTCTGACTCTGAAGATAATCCCCCTCCCTAATTCCCAAGTGTTACAGCAAAAGCAAAAGCACACGAAAAATGCCAGCCAGCCTTCCTCCCTCCCCTCCAACAGAATGGCAGGACTCGATGTGGACCTGACAATTTGTCAAATACTGAGAGGTTAGCATTTCATGCTAGGTTCTACCTATTCTTGTGATCCTGTGGTAAAATTGGACCAAGAGGCTTGTTTTGGGAGCTTATTTCAAAAGGTTTCAAGCCATTTTAAAGTAAGTTTTAAAAAGATTCCCAGAAACTTTGATCATGAGGTAAAATTAATAGAACCAATTAAAAAAATGTCTAATGTTTGAAATATTTCATGTTTCCCTTTCAATGAAGCACAAAATACCTCAAGTGATTCAAGTTTTATTCTGTCTTAATGCAGTCAATGCATGGCATCTTGATGGAACAATCCAGACTGGATATTTTCTTGCAAGCCCAAAATAAAATACATTTCCCATTTCTTTCACATCTCTGTTTATCAAATATAAGCCATTATCTGAATAAATAAATATATCTTCATTTTTCCCAGTACAAACTGAACATTAGTAGCATTCCATATAATAAACCACAATGTGACATGTCACCCCATTGAAATCTTCTTAAAAATCTGATTTTTATTATGAGTATCAAATGCACCAGCAGCCGTGTGTGACATCAGAAACTGAGGCAATATATATGTAATCACTTTCAGAAACAACTCCTAATATTGGATAATTCACCAAACTCTTTCATTGCAGAAAATTTCAAAGGATTAGTAACTATGTAGATTTAGTTTTTTAGAAATTACCTCTTGCTGTTTATGAAGTCGCTCAATAGCATTCCTTTCTCGAGACGTCAGAGCCTCTGACTTGGCCTGATGATCTCTTTGAAACTCTTTCCGAAGTTCTGATATTTCTTTCTGGGATTTTGCCCTTTCGTCCATTTTGATTTTGGCAATTTCAACATCCTTGAAGTGTTGTAACTGTAACATTTATAAAACAGAAATTGAAAACAATGAAAACAGGTATGCCAGCCAGAAATTCAACTACCTTTTCCTATGCTTCAAGGGCATTGTTCATCTCGTAATTCTTTAAATTTCTTAATGACATTAACATTTATTCATATGGTATATTTTCATCTTGAGTGAAATTTGAAATAGCAGCATTCACTTAGAATTAACAAAGCCATTTATCTTAAAATGCAGATGTTCAGGGAATACTGTTGGAACCTTAAATTATTTATGCTTCATTTACACTCAAGAATGGACATACTGTAGTTCCTCATCGCTGCAGTCTATAACATTTCAGGTATTGGGAAAGAAAAGTATGCAGCAGCACAGTTGATTAGAATATACAGTAGTATTGCAGACGAATAAAAAAAATCAAATAATATAATATCATAAAATCACCCCAGCCCCTGCCCTGGCAACAGCAGATCACATGAGCCTTTTAATAGGCTCTATCCCACTCTGGGTTCGCCAGGCCTGCTAACTAGATTTTCAGCGCCTTCCGGAAGAATGCTAGAGTGTGGGCCATTCTAATCTCTGGGGGAATGATGTTCCAGAGAGAGGGAACCACCATGGAGAAGGCCCTTCTTCTGGGTCCCACCAGGTGCATCTTATTAGAGGATGAGACCCGCAACATTCCCTCCCCGTTCTGATGGATCAGGTAGATGTCCCTCAGATGGTCCCAAGCCATGAAGGGCTTTAAAGGTGACAACCAGCACCTTGAATTGCACCCAGAAGCAAATCAGCAGTGAATAATAATGTTAAAATCAACAAATATTGATCCTTTACTTTTCTTCCTTGGGTTTATTTTCTTAAGGAAGAAACCAGTCATAAAAACGAGACAAACATAAAACAACATAGGCATGTATATGACTATATGAAATTACAATAATTTCATATAACTGTAACCATCCCTTTTCTCCTTTCCAGCTGTCATTACCTTTTGCGACATTTCTGCTTGCAGCTGCTGTTCTACTTCTCTTTTATATTCAGCAAGTTTTACATGAAAAGACTCAGATAAATGACGTTGAGGATACATGTCTGCAAATTGTTCATCAATTAGGTGAAGTTTCTCAGCTACAAAAACAAAATATACGAAGTGTTCCATTACTGAGGTATACAAGTCTTTAGTAAAAAATATCAAAAGGAGAAGAAAATGAAACCAAATTATTTTGGTATTTCTTTTTATATTCATATAACGTAGTATGATACAGAGATTGAAAACAGAACTTAAAATGCAGACAAATCTAGAAAACTGGCTCAATGCACAGATGAGAAGCTGAGCAATGGAATTCTTCAGAGAAACAGATGTTTGGAAGATCATGTGAACAGATGCCATGATTTAATCTTACAGTACAACATACTGTATATGACAAAGGGAGCAAAAAGAAGAATTCTGCTACTCATCCTGTAAAAAACGATCTGCAAAACGACACCCAGTGTCAACATTAATAAAAGATCCTTTTGAAGCTGTTGGTGTTCCCTGAAAGATAATTATGGAGCCCTTGGCTGTTTGCTTGCAGATGTTTCATTACCTGACTAGGTAACACTATCAGTGCTGGGGAATGTGGGATTTGCTCCCTGTTTATATACAATAATTTGCAAGCTACTGTATGTAAACATGGAGCAAACTCCATACTCGCTAGCACTGATGTTACCTGGTTGGTAATGAAATGTCTGTAAGCAAACCACCACGTTCAAAGAGTATCAAGGATTACATAGTTCAATCCTGAGTTACAGATATTCTCTTCTATTGGAACATAACCTCCATTTGCAAACTGTAATACATCCACGTCTAACAAAAATAAGGCAAATGTAATTGAGGACTGAGAGGTACTTGTACACATTTCAATACTAAATTGCCTAAGAGGTTTTGGCCCTCATCTAAAATCCTGCTAAAGAATATACACACATCCACTGAAGCAACCTAGATAATTTGCTGAGTTGCCTGAGGATAAGTTAATTATAGTACTAAACTTACCAAGAGATTCTTTGTAAAGTGCTGAACTTGTCTGAGTTTCTGCACTACAGGTCTCCTTACAGAAATTGTATTCCACCAATTCTGTTAACATCTGCATAAGAAAGCCTTGGAGAAGTACAATTAATAACACATCTATCTCTCATAAGGAGAATATTAGAAAAGAATGCTATGCTACAACACAGAGTCCCAAACTCTGGGCCGCGGACTGGCACCGGTCTGTGGCCCAATAGGAACCAGTCAGTGCAAGCAAGTGAAGCCCACAGGAGGGATCCAGGCTGTGTGAAACCACTCCCTCCCATTTGTGAAAAAAACACTCTACAAGGAATGGATTCCTAACACCCAAAAGGTTGGGGGCCACTGCCAGTTCATGGAACTTAAAGCAAAAAATAATAATATATCTTCTAACATTGCAGTCATATCATTTACCAAATTCTATCCCTATTATACCCAATTCATTTTCTCAAAACATTGCACTAAACCAGAAATGACATTTTACAAATTCCTTCTCTGATGACAGTTTATGTTATTACATATAATGAATGCTAATCATCCTTCTGCTTTAATTTTATACTAAAATAGAAGGTTTGTTTCAAAGCAGGGACTGAAGATGGTTTCTGTAGTTGTGGATAATGTTTTTTTTTTAATTCAATCTGGCACAGTAAGCAAGAATAAGATCTCTGTAATGGACAGGGTTAGCATTTTTAACATTTTAGTTAGGAGGTTTTTATGACATCCTTTTCCTCAACATCTCTGAGTAGCTTATAATGATGCGTACTTATCCCTGAACAGTTTAAAACAAAAAATTGAAAGTCATACCTTTTGTGCTGTTTTTTGTTAAATCTGAAATCTGTAAACAGAAATACATTTATTCAAAACAATGTTTATTACCAGGAGCTGAACACATAAATTTTGTTGAATTAATATTCTTTTACCAGCATTTTATAAAGGTCACTTGTTGGACTGATCCTAATTAGCTGGAGCAGATCTTGTATACTAAGCTCCTATGGAAAAAGAAAAAGAAATTCTTAACCATCATATACATACTTTAAATTCTACATAGCTGAGAACAATAAAATAAAGTATCGTGATATTGGAATGGCAAAAGATAGCACTTCAAAATATAAGTCAATATTTTCTCCTTTTCTATAGCCAACAAAATGCCTCCATCTACAATTCCCTTTGGCTATCAGGCAGATAGCTGAAATCCTTTGGCAGGGAATTTTATCAGCTAGCCCCCAGATATGAGAAGCCCTCAGCAGATGGCAGCAGCTTGCAAATTTCTCTGCCAGCTTCCCTACTGGCTTTTTGGGAAAGCTGGCAAAGAATACTGCAAACAGAGATCACATGACTGTAGGATGCTTGGCAACTGGTCATAAGTACAAACAGGTTGCCAAACATTCAGATCATGATCACATGAGGGATGGTGCAATATTTTGCGATCGTTGAGAATGCTTTACAGGCCAGAAACTTCCCTTTCCAAGACTGTCATTAATTTGAACCATAGTTAAGCAAATTGCCTTAAATTGAGAAATTCTTGTGTAATACATAAAAAAATAATTTTGGGTGCCAGTTCTAAATTAAGAAGGCACATTGTAACAAAAAACAGAAAAAAACGACTAAGCTCCTATTTTGGTTTCAGAAACATGAAAGTCAGGATATAACAACAAGATTGCAACTTGACTGGCAGAAACATGCTCGGGAAAAATCTTTTCACTTTCGAAGAGGAAAGTACTTACTTTATCCTTTTCTAATCCACTTTCTGGGTAAAAAACAGACAGAGAATATTCATAGCCACATCTCCGCAAATGATCCACCACCAAACTATTACACGCAACAATGATCAATGAACTGCATTCACTAGAAGTAGTCTTTGGGAGAATTTCTCTACATAAAACTGGATTCATTAATTCATGTATGAGCTGCTTACGGAGTTGCATCTGAAACAACAACAAAAAATTCATTAGTTATTTTAAACTTTACTTCTGGAGAAAAGTAGGGTATATACATTATAACTAGTGAAGTTTTAGATTTGGAAAGGTGAAACTGAGTTACTTTATGTGCTATATAATGCCTAATGTGGTATTGGTTTTGTAATAATTTACATTAAGGAGAAAGGTATGGTTTGGGAATATACTTTGGAATGAGTTTAGAGAAGCACAGGTGGACATCGTTAATTAAATGTTATGAATGTCATTTTATACACTTATTCAAAGCTCCCTTGAATAAAATGAAAATGCACTCTAATTTTAAAAATTAGGACTAGGTAATCTTTTTGCAGTCAAACTATAATTTGAGCAAAGCAAGAGTTTTATGAGAAAAATTGGAAGTCACATCATAGATATGGGCAGTGCTGGAATGCTTTGATTTCCACAGCAAGGTTGTCTTAATTTGTGTATTAGGGTTAAATCTATGTTAGGTGTATACAAGCTTGCACATTTTAAAATAGCAGGAATTTAAAATTTAATAATTCATATGAAAGTGGCTAAAAAGAGAACCACATTTTATATCTCTGAATTTAAATTACTGTATAGATTACAGGTTTTTCTTTCCCAAGAATGCACCGGAAAAAAGTGTAGGCAACCGGTAAAGACGTCTTTCTAACAGGTGCGTCAATCAAGAATATATCACAATCTGCATACCTGTAAGGTGTCACATATTTTATCACTACCGTTACCAATATACAAACTATTTTAGTATACCCAGCATCAGTAAAAGTGTTAAGCTACTGCATTTTAAACAAAAGTTTAAATTAAATTGGTATAACAAATATTCATCTGATTTTGCCAAGATTTAGACCCAAATTATCCTAATTTTAATCTATTTTAAATCAAAGACCTTAAGTGTGTCCAAAACGCCTCGGTTTTTAAATGTCTGGTATAATTGTTTTCGGAGGTCATCTTGTGACAGAGCTTTAAATTCAGATGAAGACATCAGACTCTGAAAACAAGAAAAAATGTAATATTTTTATATCCATAATCCAATTTTTCAGTTAACATATCTGGCAATATAAATAGACTCCATTAAAATACTAAGCACTACATGCTAAAATCTACATTGCAACATTTTAAAAATTAAATGTTTGGAAGAATGAGTAATGTGCAGCAAAAGAACCTAAAAAATGCTATAATATTTCACTCATTTACTAAAACTTTCTTTTGTACAACCTAAATTTTCATAGACTAGAATTCAGTTTGTCAAATGCATAAAGACTTAGATACATAAAGAAATACTTTGAGTAACTGAACTACATAAATAATGGTACAGATTCATTTTGGGAAGTTAAGATCATAAATAAGGATAGCGATAATAAACTCTTCACAACTTCCTCCTCCTATTTTACCCACAACAACCCTGTGAAGTAGGTTGGGCTTAGAGAGTGTGACTGGTCCAAAGTCATCCAGCTGGCTTTCATGGCTAACATAGGACTCACAGTCTCCTGGTTTACATCCTGGTGCCTTAACCTCTAGACCACGAGTATCAAACTCAAGGCCAGCATGCTGGATCCAGCCCGCGGGGTGCTTAGATCTGGCCCACGGGGCCACCCTGGAAACAGCAAACGACCAGCCTCTGCCAGTGAAAATGAAGCTCAGGAGCGCCGTGAGCAGCCAAGCTCCGTTTTCAGCTATGATGGCCTCCAGCAGTGAAAATGGAGCTGGAGAAGGCCACACGCAGAGCTCGGGAGCCACATGCGGCCCTCCTGAACTCCATTTTCACTGGAAGAGTGCTGCAGGCCATCACAGCAGAAAACAGAGCCTGGGAGGGGTGCCCCCAACACGAGTGATGTTGGGCACACCCACCCTGGCCACACCCACCAGCTGCCAAGGTCAAACACTTGAACTTGTCTGAGTTTCTGCACTACATGTCTCCTTACAGAAACTGTACTCCACCAATTCTATTAGCATCTGTACAAGAAAGCCTTGGGGAAGTACACATAACACATCTATCTCTCCTAAGGAGAATATCAAAAAAGAATGCTTGCTACAACACAGAGTCCCAAAATCTGGGCCTCAGACCAGTCCCTGCAAACAAGTGAAGCCCATAGGAGGGATCCAGGCAGGTGAAACCACTCCCTCCCCTCTGTGGAAAAAAACACTCTCCAAGGAACGGATCCCCAACACCCAAAAGGTTTGGGGCTACTGCCGTAACAGTAAAAGGGCCAAGGACAGTTCATGCAATTTAAAGCAAAAAAAAAAGATCTTCTAACACTGCAGCCATATCAGTTACCAAATCCTATCCCTATTTTGCCACTACTCTGATTCAGCCCTCAATGACATCGAGATTGCTCTAGACCAGAGGTCTCATTCTTGTGGCCCACGGGCCAATTGCAGCCCGCAGGATGGTATCTTGTGGCCCCCACCGTGATATGAAAGTATAATATTATGTATTATATTAATATAATAAATAATACTAATATGCAGCCCAGCCTCACCCAGCCTCTGCCTCCAGCAGCCCCCAGGTAAATTGAGTTTGAGACCCCTGCTCTAGACCAAACTGATTCTCAATTGTAATGGTAAACAATAGATTTTTTAAAAATCAGTTCTAGTTATCTTTTTAGCCTTATTCAACTTGGGTCTCCAGATGCGCTGTATTTTAACACCCATAGCTTTCAGTGTTGGGTACTAGCGATAGCTGAATGTTACCTAGCGAGATCCAGCACATCTGCAGACCAGGTTCAGAAAGGAAGGTTAAGTCGGATTATCATTAAAACTTGCCAAACTCTAATGCCCTAAACCTAAATCCACTTTATGCATTTCTATTCACTTGCTAGATGTATGCTCCGGTTTTGTGTCCTTACAAAGCTTTTCTCTCATTTGTTACTTTTCCATTTTGTATCATATAAAAGTTTGGATCTTATTTACAAATAAAAGGAACTAGCAATGGCCATTTTAATTACTGTGGTAGAAAGCTTCGGACTTGAGTATTTAAGTAACAATACCCAAAGCAACAATTCCACCCATTGTTCTGCAAAGAACAAAGCAATAATAAGTTTATCCCAGTTAAAACAAATCCTTCCTCCAGGGGTCTGCAAAGTTGGCTCTTTTAAGATTGGTGGACTTCAACTCCCAGAATTCCTCAGCCAGCCAAAGTTGGCTCTTTTAAGACTGGTGGACTTCAACTCCCAGAATT
>JAPKID020007703.1:0-10167 GCA_026931265.2 Tropidonophis doriae
TGTATATGTATTTTTAATATTTCCTTGTGCGCCGCCCCGAGTCCCTAGGGAGATGGGTGCGGGATATAAATGTAATAGAATCAAAAATTAAAAATTAAGTGAATTTCACAACATTTTACAAGTTGGCCACACCCACCCAGTCACATGGCTGGCAAGCCACTCCCACCCAGTCACATGGTTGGCAGGCCACTCCCACCCTGATCACATGGCTGGCAAGCCACTCCCACAAAGCAGGCCACACTTTCAGAAGAGGTTCTAAAAATTTTTGAAATCCACCACTGCAACCAGGACAGGGAGCTGCAGCAGAGGAATGGAAGAGCCACATGCAGCTCCAGAGTCGCAGGTTGCTGACCCCTGAGCTAGAAAATGTGGCCCGCAGGCTAAAAGTTGTCTTCCTTGCTCTACCGTCCAAGCCTTTTTGCATTCATATGTCTTGAGTCTTCTTGATGAGCAAACAGAAATAGAGATGCCTATGCCCATAGAAACCCACAGAAGGCCAGTGTCATACAGGTTGGCCAGGATTGGTACAGTTAGTAAGAGCAAAGCTTCCTGTCCTTGCATGACATATTATCCTTTTAGCTCCAGCCACTGAACCCAAGATTTCTCCTGAAGAACAAGCACCAAAGACTACATACCAATTGCTAAATAACAAGAATGGGGAAGGACTGTTGTTCTACCCTAGTGGATTATTCCAGGATGCATCTGCTTGGCCAACCCATGGGACATGGAGTGCAGGAGAAGACATGCCAATGTCTTGATCCAGGAGAGCTTCCTGGTTGAGGGATTTTCCTCTTCTTGTCTGCCAGGGATTCCAGATCAAACGTGACAGGTTGACTCAATACAATACAATAGCAGAGTCGGAAGGGACCTTGGAGGTCATCTAGTCCAACCCCCTGCGTTGGCAGGAACCTTATACCATTTCAGACAAATGGCTCTCCAACATCTTCTTAAAGTCTTCCAGGGACTCATCAAATCTTTGCATCTTGGATGGAGAATCTTTGTGTTACAACTTTGCTAAGTTTTCGGAGGGAGACCCAGTTATCCTTTCTCCCGAGTCACGATTAGGCATGTCACTTAGGCAATGTCAAGGAAGAGAAAGGAAGGGGCTCTCTATCCTCCCTTTTCCCTCCCTTACAGTTGACCTTGTCTAAACAGACATTAAATTTTATAGCTTCCTCCATTTTAAGAGCAATTAAAATCAATCAAACAGGAGACTGGGTAACTCGGGGGACTCACAGGCTGCCTTTCCCGTGTTCTCTGCCAACTATACTTATTACAGGTCTGATGTGGAGTCACGGCGAAGTCATTATGAAGTGATGGTATGTAATTCCGGCGGGGATGATCGAGGGTGGCCTCTTAGGAGACCTTAAAATAAAAATTTAAAGAAGAGGACAAAAGAGGGCACACCGTTGCATAATATTTGCATATACTAATTATGCGGTATAAATGCCACTTTTTAAAATAATTACCAGGTCTTAAATTGGAAAAGAATACATCGCCTAGTAAGGAAGACTGCCAGCGGTTCATCTTGTTTCACTGTTGAAATATTGAGCTTGAGAGGCAAATTCGGGAGGCATGTCTTCTCATCCCGCAGCATTATACCTTGCACTTGAATAGAATAACAGAGATGGAAGGGACCTCAGAGGTCTTCTAGTCCAACCCCCTGCCTAGGCAGGGAACTCTATACCATTTCAGACAAATGGTTATCTACTCTCTTCTTAAAAACCTCCAGTATTGGAGCATTCACAACTTCTGGAGACAAGTTATTTCACTGATTAATTGTTCTAACTTCCAGAAAATTTCTCCTCATTTCTAAGTTGCTTCTCTCCTTGATTATTTTCCACCCATTGCTTCTTATTCTACCCTCAGCTGCTTTGGAGAATAGTTTGACACCCTCTTCTCTGTGGCAACCCCTGAGATATTGGAAGACTGCTATCATGTCTCCCCTAGTCCTTCTTTTTATTAAACTAGACATACCCAGTTCCCGCAACCGTTCATGTTTTAGTCTCCAGTCCCCTAATCATCTTCGTTGCTCTTTCTTGCCATCTTTGGCAATACCTTTGGATTCTGGCTATTGCAGGCTGTGTACTCAACCTTCTATACAGGTAGTCCTCAACTTACAATTCATTTAGTGATTCTTTGAAGCGACGGTACTGAAAAAAGTGGCTTACAACCCCAGACGTCTGGGAGCTGAAGTCCTTCACACTTAAAGTTGCAAAGTTTGCCCACCCCTGGGATAGATGCACCCCATCCTAAACTCTTTTGTTTCCCATTGTTGCATGAGTTACAGAGCTCTGTCCTGTTGTAACCCTTTCAAGAGTACTGTGCTCCTTACTACAGTATTCAATGTAGCCTTGCTGACTCTGTTCCACTCCATTATTTCCCCCTCAGTACCGTAATTGATCAGCTACTGAGATGGCTCTGTCTGCACCACATGTTCTTTCATTTATTTATTTTTTTCGCTCTAAAGGTTTCTTGAGCTTTGGCAAACAACGGCATTTCGCTGGCTGATAATAACCATTTCTTCTATTCCCGAGTGCTAATTTGCCCACATGATGTTCCAGACTTGCTGAACAGGTTTGCTGTCAAGCGTATGGGATTTGTACTCATAACACAAACTAACTTCTGCTTTCTTGAATAGTTGTACAATACTTAGGGGCAGGAGTGGGTTGCTGCCGATTTGCAATCCACTTGTGCGCTTGCTTTGCTCCCGCACTGTTCAATGTAAAGTGTTCTTCATGCATACGCAGAACAATTTACAGTGAATTGTGCACACGCAGTCACTAAAGTCCAAAATGGCAGCGCCCAAGTGGCAGTGAGGGAACAGGTTTGGGGGCGTGGCAGGCCTAGGTCACTGCTGGTTTTGCGTCCCAGGCGTGAATTTCACTACTGATTCAAGTGAACCAGGCCAAAATGGCAGCAACCCACCTCTGCTTAGGGATTAAAGGAACCCAGATAGAAACCAGGAAACTAGTTCTTGTCCTGCCTTGGGCATTAAGCTAGCTGGGCGACTTTTCGGCCTGTCACTCAGTCTTCAACCTGAGGAGGAAGCTGACAATGGCAAATCACTCCTTAAATTCTTGCTGAGAAAATTGTAGGGACTTGTCCATGCAATTGGCAGGAATCCGGTGCACACAAACACACAAAGTGTTATGGCTTGGGACACACCTGTTACCTCAAAAGCGATTAATGTCAACCAGTCATCCTTTACACCTTTTTTGGCAGGCTGGTTAGATTAGTCTTGTATGGCAGTTTTCAGATTCTAATAAACTGCCCGGGCCTGTCCAAAATGGCTCAGGACCAACAAAGTGTTTTTCCTCATCTTGCCCTTTCAAGTCCTGGTGATGACTTTTTTGTCTGTTTTACAAGGTGCTTGGGGTCACATCAAGGCTCAGGTTTTGGCAGGTTCAGTATCTGAGGCAAGCACAGGGCATTTGTAGAAGATTTTCAATTACTAGAACTACCAGGCAAAAAGCTTGAAGGAATGCTCTTCACTTTTGAATTTGGGGTGGATGGGTGGGGTGTCAGAAGGGGCAGTATTGTTCACAAAGCAGTTTTTGTGTTGAGCTTTTGGTAAAATCTTGAACTGGAAGTGGTTTATCCAGAAAATAAATCTCTTCCTCCTCCTTTCTCTGATCATCAAGATTTATTAAGAAGAAAGCTAAAGGAACAAAATATGAATTCCAGAAAATATTCAAATGAGAAAAAATATACATATGGGCAAATTCAGACTGAAAGGTTCTTAATTATCTTTCTTGGATTCTCCTGGTGTAAGTAGAAGTTTGTCTCTTTTGTGAAAGAAGGGCAGAGACTGCATAGATTGATTATTTTGGGAACCGCTATGGACTTCTTACCCTACTGACATCCAGCTCTTATTCTTTGAAGGTTGCTTCAAAGCACTCCTGTGAAGCTTTGTTCAGCTCAAACAGCAGCAGCTAAGATAGATGATTAGAAAGGTTCAGCACTTTCTCTCATGTTACCAAATAAGCTTTTTATCTCAGTAGCAGAAAGTAGTTACCCAAAGAAGAAACACAGATTAGATTACAGGTACTAAATGGGGTGCAACTTTATTTACAATGTAAAGTGCATCACATAGAAATTGTTGAAACACAAGACAGGTGGTAACATAAATTACAATATATTTTATGGGTTTAAACAGTAGTTTTTTTAAAAAGGTGATTCTTCTACAGATGTAATAATAACAACAACCTAATTTTTGATTCTCCATCTTTTTCCTTTCAGGCACCGCACTTCCTTCCAGCAGACCTACATCTTGTGCATCCTTTTTAGGTCAGATTTTGCACCTTCTATATTAATCCAAATAAACGAGGAAAATGTATGAACTGCTAGTACTGAAAATAAGCAATCTTGTTTTATTTTATGTTTTCTTCTATCATTTGCCAGACAAACATTTTGGCTCAAAGTACAGCCATTCATATACTGTGTGTGAATAAATAGGAAGAGAAGGAACCTTGCAAAAAAAGGGTACCATAAGGAGGGTTAATTTTAGAGTTCTTTCCCCATTTTATGAAGATTGAGTTACAGCTTATAGCTGAAATCTTATACATATTTAACTCAGGATCTCCTTCCCCCACCTATGTAGGCCTGGTAAAATGGATTTCTAAGAATGGGCTGCAGATATTAAAAAGTAATGTAGATTTAGAAGCCTCTTAAAGATCATTAGGAAGGTAAGCCAGCCACAGAAAATGTTATTGGTATATTTTTTGGAAGAGCTTGAATAAGATAGAATGTATTTCAGTTTTAGTAAGAGATGCCCTTAGAATGAGTGGGGAAAAAACAACCCAATTTCTTATTAGAGAAGATATGGATGGGTTTATTTACTAACTGCTGTTGTAATAACAAGCAAATTGCTGTCTCTCAGAGGTTTTGCTTCCTGGGTAAAACTGAACATATATTTCAATTTTCCTTTTAATTTGGAAAATGCTTAGGAGAAAAAAATTAGGCCTGCTTATTCCTACTAAATGACTAAAATTCTTTGCAAGAACTTGAGTGTCAAATTATAAACATATGCAAGCATGCCCAAAAAGGGAAAGACGTGGATAAATAGTATGACCATACAAGCTACAGTTACTCACTTCTATACTGTAATGCAGCTTCCTCAATAAACTGGAAGTGGAATTACAATGCTCAATCTACACACTGGGCTAGCCCCTGTCCACAGAACAAATTATAATAGGGTGGCATAGTATTTATAAATATATGTAGAATACTAGTTATGAATTAATCACGTTTTCCTCATCTGTAAAGATCTGCAGATGTTTCAGTTTGTAATGTTGGCGAAACAATAGAAAAATGTGCAATATGAACAATTTAAGCAGGGATTTTGGCTCTGAAAAACTCAATATATGCTAACTACTGTTTCTAACCATATGATTCAAACCACAAAGCCTCACAGTATCTGACTGTCTTTCACCGGCGGCTACATATGCTTTGCTTTAATATGTTCATAATATTTATTTTTGCAATGTTTTCGGCAGCACTGGTTGATACACTCTGGATTCTTAAGCCAAGCAGAGTTCGGCATGGCTAGTATTTGGATGGGAGAACATTTAAAAATTTCAAGTCTCCGTCACAAAATCCCGGAAGGCAATTGCACACCACCTCCACGATGTTGTGAAGAAAAATGCATGTTGGTTGAACCAGATTTTAACAGATTCACAAGGGACCTTGCAGGTCATCTAGTCCAACCCCCTGCTCAAGCAGGAGACCCTACATCTGTGTCTACCTAGGATCGAACTCACAAATTCCTGATTGTAAGGTGAGAGCTCCACCTCTAGGCCACAAAGTTCCCCTTGGAGGTAGATTGCTAATTCAGAGTGTCCTGTCTCTATCAGCAAGAGACCTCTATGCTAAATAAAAAGAAGCCAGCAAGTGCAATATAGCAAATAATGCAATACAAGGAGAGGTGGAAAATGAGGAAAAAGGCATTCTCTTATCAAGCCTACACATTTAATGTCATGTCCACTCTTTAGTCTACCCTTTCTGCTTAAGGAAAGAGTAACTTTCAACCTGATCTGAAGCCCAAAATAAAATTGCTGTAACCAAGCAAGGAAAGATAAAGAGAATTGCTTCAAAAATATAAAGTTCCATTTGTGGAAAAAAAAAAGGACTAATATAGATGCATCCATTCTAATACGTATGTACTGTCTTACAGGAAAGTAATGCAGTAAGGAACAAACACATTAGTTGCCCTTCCTACTTTTCATCTTCGCAGCAACTAAATTATTCTGGTGGATGTTTCTGGATATAATTATTACAGTGTTTAACCACAGCCTTTTTGTATAACTGTAGATACCATGCTGCCTTTTCAATTGGGACTCAGCAGTTCGTTTCCTGAGAAATGGATACATTGAGGAATGTTATTTTAAAGTCTTATATTTTAAATCCAGTATTCAATGGAAACTGGAGACTATTTTTCCTGTTTTGACAAGTGATGGATTCTAGCAAATAATATCAAAAATACAACATCTGATTTTTACTTTTTTTCATGGGAAAAAAAGTTTTACTTATTTTGAACTAAGTGCAAATCATTCACCAAATCCATGTCATTTTTAAATATTTATCCATGATAAAATAACAAGTACTTTCTCAGTAAACAGGCTTGATTTTAGCAGCCAGCAACACATTTTTGTAGGCCGTTGAGTCTCTACTGACGTATTTCCTCCCTTCCTGATTCTTTTTCCTTCACAGATAGCCCACTCACTGGCCTACATAGAATAAATCATGGATTGGGTCTCCAATTTGTTAGTATTTTAATCAAATCTGAAAGAATTCCATACTGGGAGCTCTTCTGTTAAGCAACAGTCTTCCAAGCCATGGAAAAATACCCAAAGTATTTTCTTAGCATGAATGGTGGGATTGGAGGCCTTCATACGTATATTCATATTTATTTGGAAAACAGAATATTCTTATTTACCAACTTCAAACCATTTGGAATGCTTGAAGCTCTAGATTCAAATTTGTTCCATCAAACAACAGTCACTAAACATTGTCCATCTTGCAACTACTATAATGAAATAGACAAATGGTTCGCAGGAGGTGTCTTAGACCAAAACCAGATCTAACAGGGCAATCATTTATTATTCATCTCATTTACTTATAAAGGATATCGGGTGCGCTAGATATAAAGAGATCATGATGGAAAGGCTGAATTTTCCTGTTTTCCATGTCTTTTCTTTCCTCTCTCTATTTCTGAATTGCTTTCAACATTGGCTCCAATAACAGAGAAGAGACCAAGTATAAGAAGGTTTGACTTAAGACCGAGAGATCATAGTTCTTAAGTCTAATGCATTCACTTACATTTTTACTTATGTTACATCACTTACATGAGGCAGGAGGGGGAAAAGGAAATATGAGTTTAATTAAGTTTCATACCCAATGCAAGCATCTTTTTTGGCCATGGAATACAGCTTAGACATAAGAGTTTTGCACCCATAAAATGAAAGGCTGTAAAGTTTTCTCTTTCAGTGAACAAAATTTGTACATTTGTGTGTTTGACAGCAGCAACATTTTTTAGCATGTATCTTTCTGCAAAAGAAAAAACAAACCCATACAGATGCTTCCATTCAAAATTAAATGTTTAAGAAAACAATAATAATAATAAATTCAAAACAGTTTTTAAAAAATCCACTATATTTGATTTTACAGTGACTGTAGTACCAAAATCCACTGGATTGGAATCAGAGTCTTCATAGTTTTTTTGCTCTTAAATTAAAAGTGGTGGAATCCAGATTTCCGTTTCCTAGGTTAGTAGACAAGGGATAAAAAGGGGGAAAGGAGTCCATTATCCTTGGTAGATTATGACATGCAAAAAGAAATCTGTTTTGGTTGCAAAATGGGGATTCTACTGTAACATGGCAAGGTCTGTAGACCTCTGAAGCCAGGCCTTTACACATATATCACAACCTGTGTGAAAAAACACAGACAGAAACAGGAGCTCCCAAAGGCACTTTTCCAAAAAGCAACTGGACTTTCTTGGTTTTTTCCTTGAAAACATTTTGCTTCTCATCCAAGAAACTTCTTCAGTTCTGAAGAAATGAACTAAACTGACAGCCAAAGAAGCTCTTTGGATGAAAAGCAAAACAGTTTCAAGGAAAAAATCCAAGGAAGTCTTGGAAAAGCATCTTTGGGTCAACCATGACCTGGATGATTGAAACTCTCCATAGACAGAATAGAATAGAATAATAGAGTTGGAAGGGATCTTGGAGGTCATCTAGTCCAACCCTCTGCCTAGGCAGGAAATCCTACATCACTTCGGACAAATGGTTATCCAACATCTTCTTAAAAACTTCCAGTGTTGGATCATTCACAACTTCTGGAGGCAAGCTGTTCCACTGATTAATTATCATAACTGCCAGGAAATTTCTCCTCAGTTCTAAGTTGCTTCTCTCCTTGATTAGTTGTCACCCATTGCTTCTTGTTCTACCCTCAGGTGCCTTGGAGAACAGTTTGACTCCCTCTTCTTTGTGGCAATCTCGGAGATATTGGAACACTGCTATCATGTCTCCCCAGTCCTTTTTTTCATTAAACTATAGAAATAGGAGCTTTGAACGCTGTTCCTTATTTTAAGGGAAAATCTCTTCCTACCAAGCGGCAGCTCAGCACATTCTCCATTTGTTCCAACAGATGTTCTGTTCAAAGTGAATACTGAATGGAGAAGAGCTCTGGCTTTAATTGAATGTGTTACAAAATATATATAAATTGGCATGGGACTAGCATGGACTAAATTTTGGAATTAATATCATGGCTAAATTGTAAATTAATTAACAACTTGGGTGAATTGTAAATGTAAATTGGAGTAAGGCTAGCATGGGCTCATTTTTGGAATTAATGACATGGGTTGAAATGAGGTACCGCCAACACTTCAGGAAAATACCTTGAATTAAGACTACTTTGCATCTTGGTTTCAAGGCTTTCTTCAAGCCAACAGATTCTCTTATAAACAGTCAGGTCTCTTTACTGCTAACTAAATCTCTAGGATTAATGCTCAAGTGGGAAATTGCAAGCTGGTCTGCAGGATTGAGAGAGACCAAAGAAGGTGACTTAAAAAAGAATCCCTGGTAGGTTATACATCTCACAAGAAAATGACAAGCATACCTAGAGCAGTCATGTCCAGTCCATGGTGAAGTACAATGGCATCGGTTTGGTCGTATACATTTCCCACCATTTAAGCATGGAGAACGACAAACAGCTGCATTGGAAGATCATAGAGAGGCATTACCACTTCGCGCAATTTAGGATATGCTCCAACATTTGGTGTCACTTTTTTTACTGTTTCTATAAATAGTTCCTAGTAATACTGAAATAGCATAGCTGTTTGTTAAAATAGCAAAAGATACTACTAGACATTGTACAGTACACAAGGTATTTAAGCAAATCAATTGAAAGAAGGCATACAACATGAACAGAGTATAGATAAATTTTCATATGCAAGTTGAGCTTGAAGAACATAAAGAAAGTTAAGAAAAAAATAGAAAAATATGTCATACTACCCTGTTTCCCTGAACATAAGACCTCCCTGGATAATAAGCCCAATCGGGCTTTTGAGTGCATGTGCTATAATAAGCCCTCCCCAAAAAATAACCCCTCCCTAAAAATAATGCAGCACAGCAGCAGCCATGAGGTGACCACACCTGCCGCCTCCTGCACCTCAAAAATAATAAGATCTCCCTGAAAATAAGGCCAGGTGCTCATTTCGGGAAAACACAGTATCTTTATTGAATAAAATTATCTTTACAGAAACTGAACTTAGCTATGAAGATTTTAATTCTTCATAACTTTTCATTTTAAAATCTCTTGTATTTGCCTTTCAAATATCTCAGAGAAGCAATATGAAAATATCTAAATCCTTTCAAATATGAATGCAAAATAAATATTGTGGGTACCCATGGAAATTTTCTGACAGACAATATTATTCGGCTTTAGAAATAGAAAAAGTTAATAAAACTTTTTCTTGGAAAAAAAAAAGAAATAGAAAAAGTTACATATGCAGTAACATGATGTCTACATGACACCAGGGTACTATTAAGTGCCTTTTTGTTTTTGTTTTTGTTTAACTATCGTATATTCCGGCGTATAAGACGACATTTGAAACCCAAAAAAGTCAACCGAAAATCGGGGGTCGTCTTATATGCCGAGTATACGCGC
>JAPKID020007705.1:0-10167 GCA_026931265.2 Tropidonophis doriae
CAAAAGAATAAAAGCAAAACAAAATTATAAAATCTGTATATTTTCTGTTTATTTTACACAGCAACTAGTCATGGTGACTAAATAGAATGTTAAAATGTTGATGTGCATCAAAACAAGGAGAGGACAAATGTCAAGAGAAAAAAAGAGCCTATAGCATATAGCAACTATTAAGCATTATTTAAAAATGTGTATCTTTACAACACGGGTATCCAACCTGTGATTTGCATATTAGTATTCCTCTGTATATGACACATACACTGTGCAGAATTAAAGAACATATAAGACTTGAAAAACATTATTATTGTTGCATGAAGTCACAGATATTTTCCAGTATTGTTATAGAGGAAATTTTAATATATAAATGCCCAAATAATTTATTTTACCATTGTCAGGTTGAGAAATGTTTTTAAAAGCCCAGAACAATATATATAAAGTGCTCCAAAATGATGCTGTTATATAAATAACACAATTAAAATCCCTTTACAATAAAAACATATTCAATCAATGACAGACATTTAAAATACACATAAACAGACATGCACTCTGCCAATTGCTGCCATTTAGAATTTAGATTGCATTTAAAAAAAAATAAGATTGCGACAAAAGTGCAATATTTGAATTCCTGACTGCTTTGCTATGTAAACATGCAAAGATTATGAGAAGAATCACAACTTTATAAGGGATATTGTAAATAAAGAAAGGGATGCCTAGCCATTTGTTTATAAATAGTTCTTCCTTACAAAAATACTGAACACAATAAAATTTGAATATAATTGAGGCAAGTGTGTGCTTGTAGGCTTTTTATTATGTAATTAAATTTATTGCTACATGAAAGGGTGAGAGTGAAAAAGATGCAAATTCAGCTGCAAATTCAGCTTAGATTGGTTTTCCTGCAGTATGAATTGTTTTGAATAAACCAAGACTGGTTGTGATTGGAGGTTCCACTGTACATGAGAAGGGGCACTGTTAGTACACTAAACAAGGAGTTTTGGTAATGATATTTTTAAAAGTTGAATACTGAGTATTATAATGCCAGATTTAAAAATGCAAATCAGCTTTAGCATGTTCCTTTTGTAGTAGCATTTTCCTTATTTTACTTGCCATTTTCTTCAGGTAGTCCTCAATTTATGACCAAAATTGAGCCCAAGATTTATGTTGCTAAGTGAGAATGTTGCCCCATTTTACAACTTTTCTTGCCACATTTGTGCAGTTGTTAAATTAGTAACACAGTTGTTAAGTGAATCTTGTTTCCCCATTGACTTTGCCTGTCAGATTGCAAAATGGGATCACATGACCCAAGATCACTGCAACCGTCATAAATATGAACCATTTTTGTTTCCAACTCTTACTAAAATCTATTTGTCTGTTTTTCTGTATCTTAGTGAATTTAGATTCTTCACATATTTTAAAGGTAGGGTCACTGGGAAACAAACCCTTAGTCTTTCTTTTAATATAAATGTAATATTATATATGTTAAATGTTAATATTCTGCAATCAAAAGAACTCTGGAGGGATCTAGCAAATAATCTAACCTTTCTCAATCATTAATAATGGTTAAGCAATGAAAGATGTAATAAATACAACGTTGCTGACAGGTACCCATCCAGATCTTGATTGCATGCTGCGTCCTGTCCTTCCACTTTTCAAACAGTTTTCTTACTCTAAGAATGTATGTCTCTTCCAGCATTTAAATGAAAATTAGTTTCCTGCCATTTCTTTTAAAATCCTTAGATCATTTTTTTAAAATTTACTGTCACCAAGTCAGACTCCTTTATTATGCATATCTGCGCATTTCTCCTTGTATGTGTTCCTCTGGACAAATTGCAGACATGTTGATTCCATTCAGCTTTGGGTCTCCTGTTTTTCCTCCCCTCTAAAATGGTATCAAAAGCATTTATAACAATGTTTACCAGTAGAGGCTTAAGGTAGAATTGTATAGCACTGGGACTTGTCAGCGGTTTGGTCCATTAATGAGCACCCAGTGAATACAAGCTGCTCAATGGCACAGAATCAGTTTTCTTCAATCACACTTAGTTCTCTCTATTTTTATTCTCTACAAGTCAACAGCATGTTGGAAATTAATTATGTAAAAGGGTCAGAATTCTGTCATCCATCTGTCTATCAGCAAGATATAATGATGAGAAAAATACAAAGGGTTCACAAACTTTCTCTCATCATTATCACCTTTGAAATTTGAACAGTCACTAAAGGAAGATCACATTCAAAAATGATCTGTATGGTGAGCTTCATAGGTGGCTACCAAAATAGACCAAGAAACACCTTTGGAAGCTATGAGATTCTGAACTACATCTATCAAGATAGCCAAACATGAATGTGCCAAAACCAATTTGAAGAACACCAGGTACAGAGAGATAGCTTCCTTAACTATTGCAACATCCTCTCTCACTGATGTACCTAATAACTAGTTGATGATGTGGATCCTACTGCTCCCATCATGCCCTGGCAGGTCTCCATATGAGGTCAACATCTTAATTTATTAAAAAGTTTTTAAAAATAGGATTCTTTTATTAGAGAATTATTTGGCTTTTAACAGATTCTTGTTCAGACACCGAAAACTAACTCATGTAATATAGAAAAGGGCTACAGAACTCATGCTTATTGACTACATTATTAAAACTCATAAAATCAAATGAATCCTAATTCCCTCATTCTACTATATCCCACCTAATTGAAAAGAGGCATCAAGTTTACTGGAGGAAAGTATGAAACTTCTTACTACCACTCAGAAACAAAAACAAAATTAAACAAGTCCGTGATTGTAATCACTAACTTAACAGCAAAAATTCATTTGCAATTAAACAGATTTGTATCTTTGTACTCGCTCATAAGTAGGTGTATTTGAACATTACCATATTTTCATTCTTTGTACTTAGACATTTAACTATAATTTGTATATTTTCATAGAAAAACACCCAAGCATACTTCAAAAGCTATATTTTCACTATGTCAACATAATTTCCATTAAGTACAAAAAGAGATTAAGATTCGTATCTTGTCTGAAATACATTTCAGCCCTTGGAATTTCATGACTTGCATAAATGTATATTATATCACAGGTTTTTCAATTAAAGCACACCACAACGTGCTACCCCACAGCATTACAAGCACAAATTGTTAAATAACTGTCTCAAGCCAAGTTCATTTCATGTATTTCTTCCACATAATGTAAGTTCCTAGGGCAATTCTTGCTGTCTCTAAATAACACAGGAACACAGACAATGGCACTGAATTAGAAGCTAGAGTCCACCTTCCTGTTCCACAAGCCATCAAGAATGAGACTAATGCCTCTCTCTAACAAATACAATTTGTTTGTAATGAAGCTGAACAGTAAAAAGTAAAAAGGGTAAAAAGTATACGATTTCTACAATTTCTAAAAAACGTTACTTTAAAATTATGAATATAACCAAAGTTTCTTTTCTTTTTAGAAGTTTCATAGGAAGGAGTCTTGGGGGCGCAGCAGTTAAAATGAAGTATTGCAGGCTAAGTCTGCCCACTGCCAGTTCGATTTTAACAGGCTCAAGGTTGACTCAAGGTTGATTAACAGGCTCAAGGTTGATTCAAGGTTGATTAACAGGCTCAAGGTTGATTCAAGGTTGATTAACAGGCTCAAGGTTGATTCAAGGTAGATTAACAGGCTCAAGGTTGATTCAAGGTTGATTAACAGGCTCAAGGTTGATTACTGACTTCAAGGTCAGTAAAATGATGATTCAGAGTGTTGGATGCAATATGCTGACATTTGTAAACCACTTAGAGAGTGCCATAAAGCACTGTGGAATGGTATATAAGTCTAAGTTCTACTGCTACTGCTATTGCTTTCATATTCTGAGAGTTCCTTTGAATTACAAGTTGAGTGGCACAGAAATTTGATAATAAAAATCTGACAATATTCTTTTTTTTTCTTTAGTATTTAACATTTATATCAAACCTAAAAGACAATTAGGGGTAGTATTTGACTTATGGCCAATCATTTAATGACAATTTGTAATCGCTATAGCCTCAAATGGGTGCTTTACTAGTCAGCATAAAATGTCATGCTGAGGGTGCCCCTGTCACATGGCTGCATTTTGGGCACTTGGCAATCTTGTTTGCATTTACAACCGGTTGCCAAGTGCCCTACGATCATGTGATCACCAATTGAAATTTTCTCTGCCAGCTTCCTCAGAAAGTCAAGAAGCCAGAAGGGAAGGTTGCAAGTAAAGGGGATACTGAATTTGAAGTTTATTTCTCCATCACTTCAATAGATGTCCCCTCCCCTCCATGCAAGGAGGGCAAATCCTTCCACATCTTGAAGGAGATCTTAAATCTGGCAAAAATGCTAACTCAGAGCAGAGTTCTTGTGATCATTCTCCCCAGTAGGGGAGAATTAGTCTGCTGAATGACTGAAACTGGTACAGCCAGGATTGCAACTCTTGAGCAAAGCGGTCATGTGGCATCTCATTTAACAACTGCTTCATTCAACAACCAAGACTGTGGTTGTTTCAGTCCAACTGTGGTTGTAAGTGGAGGAACTACCTATATATGTATAAGTTTTTAGTAATCCTTAAAATTCCACAACTTTAACCAATATCATAAATATATTTATCTATGATAAATATGCATTGATGTTTGGCAATAATCTTCCTGATTTTGCATTTCATATGTTCCTTTCACACTACTTTCATTTCAATTCCGTTTCTTGTCAAAAATTCTAAAGAACTAGTATTTTTCAAACAAAATCGTTTGCATTTACAGCCTTTTTTAAACTGTTATCCATTCAGAATTCAAGAAACTAACAACCTCATACATAGGCATTTTAACTAAGTGAGCAAAGATGCTTATCACCATGGAGACCTTTGCACACTTTCCTATGTTCCCATCAGACCTCTGTGACATACACTGAACTAAAAGTAGCATTTTTATATATTTTCAATTATATTCTAACTAACCAATTTCAAAATCATCACAGAATCATCATGGCAAAATAAATTTGTGCTTGTAACTCCATATCCAGTTATTTCTAGACTAAAATAGCAGTTGGTCTTACCTGAATTGTATTTCTTGTAGGCTTCTGGAGGGGTCTAAGATTGTGTTATTCTCATGTCCAATCTGCCCAGAGACTGAGTTAAATTTGAAGCCAAGCCTCTCTGCTTGCTATGCCTGGCTCCACTTTCAACAAAGGTCGTGGATTCATGGAAAACATGTAAACAAGGCAGAAGGGAAAGGCCCCCGCCTCCCCAGCCTCACTCATTACCCATAAGTCCTACAGAACCTACATCAGGGTGGTACCTGTACCCTTCCACAAGCCTATAAGAAATACAGTTCAGTTAAGACCAATTGCTATTCTCCATAGGAGCTTGTGGAATGGTCCAGAATTGGGAGATGCTAAAGCTGCCTACCAAGGGATGGACCTAAGAAGCAGAAGGCTGCGCTTCCAAAACCCTTTGCAAAACCCTCCAACCCAATGAGGCTTCAGCTGAGGCATAGGCATCAAGTTGATAGTGCTTAATGAATGGCGAGGGTGAAGTCCAAGTAGCCACCCAACAGGTGTCCTCAAATAGAGCCTGGGAAGACCATGCAGACCAAGTTGCAGCGCTCCTTGTAGAGTGCGCAATTATGCCAGCCAGAACCAGAATGTCCAGTGCCTGGTAGCTGTTGGAAATAGCTGACCTGATCCAACTCCCAATGGTTGATGGGGTGACCCTAGCCCCTAAAGAGGAAGAACGAAAGGAGATGAACAATGCCCCATTTGACAGAACGCAGCGGTACACCTAAGATAAATATGCAGTGCTCACCAGACATCCAATCTATGCCAAGAACGCTCCCTATCCCTTGAAGGAACCCAGTAGAAATCCAGCAGCACCACTTCCTTCACCCTGTGAAAGGGCGAAATAACTTTTTGCAAAAAGGAAGGGTCCAAACAAAGAACAACCCGATTCATATGAAAAACATAGAGATCAGCCCTTGAAGACAAGGGACTCAACTTTGAGATGCGTCTGGCGGAGGTGTCTGCCACTAGGAAGACACCTTGAGCATAAGGTACTGTGTATTAACCATCCTCAATGACTCAAAGGGTTCTTCCATAAGGGCCTGCAACACCAGAAGCAGATCCCATGTGGAGAACCTGTGGACTACCAGTGGCCTGAGATTAGTGGCCCCCTTGAGAAACCTTTGATCACTTGATGTTGAGCAAGAGGCCTGTTTTCCTCACCCCTTAGTATTGTGGACAGGGCTGCCACCTGCCTATGGATGGTATTGTGAGAAAGGCCTTTCTCCAACCCAGCCTGCAGGAAGTCTAATATCTGAGGAACCAAGGCCAAGACAGAGACCATGTGAGCTCTCCTGCACCAGTTCCTAAAGGTGGACCATATGGCATTATAGATACGTGTGGTGGACCACCTATGCGATGCCTCAATTGCCCTATTGGAGAAATTGGCAGCCCTAAGTTGTTCCCGCTCAAGTGCCAGGCGGTCAACTAGAGCCATTGAGGTTCCTGATGAAACAGGACCCCCTGACACAGGATGACCTCCTCCTTGGGAATTCTCTAGTGATGGGATATTGATAGGTCCAATAGATCCGCAAACCATGGTCTGTGGGGCCAAAAGACCGCTACCTCCATGCTCTCTGTTTCCACCCTCTTTAGGATCCCAGGAATGAGGGGAATGGGTGAAAATGCGTAAAGGAGACCTTCCAGCCACCGGCAACACAGTGCATCCATGTCCTCTGCTCCCTGAGCTGGGAAGCAGGAGATGAACCTGGGAAGCTGGGCGTTGATCGTTGACACAAAGATATTCATGAGTGGTTGTCTGAGTTGAAAGTAGAGCCAGGCACAGGAAGCAGAGAGGCCTGGCTTCAAACTTAACTCAATTTCTGGGCAGATTGGATGTGAGACTAACCCAATCCTGGACCCCTCCACAAGCTCCTATGGATAACAATTATTGTTCTAAATGATAGATTCCTACATCAGATCCCTCCATATGCTTTCATTAACACGTCACATCATGGTTTACTAAATGATTGGATTTGCAAAACAGTGACTAAAATTGTCATTAGTTTGGTTTACATAACATATAGATGCACAAATTAGCCATACATGCAAAGTCACTGATTAAACAAAGAATAAAAGGGACTAATATATTTATGCTTAAAACAGTATGCCTTCTCTTCACCCACATCTAAGAACTTTAGTTAGCCTTCAATTTTCTCAACCATAATTATTTGCAGTACCTCTGATTAAACATAGTGTATATCCTTGTCAAACAGTCAAAGAAAAATTCTTCATCGTAGAGAAACTAAGAGATTGGTCAGGCTGGATGTCATAGCTGGTCAAAGAGTATTGACCAGGGAGGAAGAAAGAGGGAACAATTTACAAACAGAACGCACATGTTTTTTGTGAAAAAGTGTTCAGCTCTTTTGTATTCGTAGAAATGAACATTATCAGAATATTATGGAGTTTTACAGAGAGAGGGAGGAAGAGGGAAGTGGGACTGAAGGCAGGCATAGTTTTTTTTTTATTTTCATCGCGTTACCCCAAAGTCTTGCCACCTACGCCTGACTTTGGATAGACAGAGAAGATCTAGAGATAGAGATAATGGCATCAAAAGAAAATAAACATTCCTGTCATTTTGGTCACATTTTGGCCAGTAAAATGCTCAACAAAAGTCGAGTTTTACCCAAAGCATGTTCACTGTGTTCTGTGCAAATTAGAATCTTTAAACAAAAGACTACCTTGCAAACCAATGTTTTGCACCCCACATGCCATCAGTTTCAAGGCACACAAGGAAACTATAAGTTGGAGACACTGAAGTTCATATTTCTTATTCAGCCAAGAAGGTCAGTGGATGAATAGTCCAAAGCAATGGGTTATATCAGTCTGGTTGCCTAGGAAACTGAGGAACTTTTTCTGTCCTGGCCACGCCTCCCCTGGTGCACGTGTCCCCATAAATCTGACGAAACCTTGACTATGAAGCCGGAAACAGTCTGTAGCAGAACAGTTAACACAACAAGGAAACACAACAACAGGGGGACACAAGACCCCGAAACAATACAACCTGGGAGGGTTGGACTCTCGTCGCGGTGTGCTGAAAAGGATCCTTCAGGTAAGCCAATAGTCATTTTCCAGCACACCGCTTTGAGAGTCCAAAGTGATGGGACATACCAAAGGTACATGGCACGAGGGCGGGCAATTAACAGCCCTGGGAACTGGTGGAAGTAACCTCTCCCTGGAGAACCCTTTGGCCAAACGAAGCCTCAGCCGAGGCACATGTGTCCAGTCTGTAATGCTTGACAAAGGGGGACGGCGAAGACCATGTGGCCGCTCTACAGATGTCGTCTATGGATGCCTGGGTGGCCCAGGCAGCAGATGTGGCCACGCTCCTGGTCGAGTGCATGGTGATGTGACTTGGCACGGCCTTGGACTGGAATTCGTAGGCGGCAGAAATGGTGGCGGGGAGCCACCTGCCGATGGTAGAGGAGGACACCTTTTTCCCCAAGGATCCTGGTTGGAAGGAGACCAGGAGAGCTTCGGATTTGCAGAAGTCAGCCGACCTCCTGATGTAGATGCGCAAGGCCCGTCACACATCCAGAGTGTGCCAGGCCTGTTCGCGGGGAAGTCTGGGGTGAGGACAGAAGTCCGGCAAAACGACCTCCTGCGCTCTGTGAAACAATGTATTTACTTTGGGAATAAACGCTGGGTCCAAGCAAAGAACAACACTGTCTGGATGAATAACGCAAAGATCCTCCCAGACGGAGAGAGCAGCCAATTCCGAAATCCTGCGCACAGATGTTACAGCAATGAGGAAGGCAGTCTTGAGCGTGAGGTGCTTCAGGGAAGCCGTGCTCAATGGTTCAAACGGAGGCTTTGTAAGGGCTTGAAGCACCACTGACAGCTGCCAAGAAGGGTAGTGATAGACTGCCGGAGGCCGTAGATTAGTAGCCCCCTTGAGGAAACCCCGAATTCTGGGCAGCTTGCTGAGGGAATGGAACTTATGCCCAGACCAGACGGTGGACAAGGCAGCCACCTAGCGGCGAAGCGTGTTGGGAGCCAATCCCTTGGAGAGGCCTTCCTGCAAGAAGTCCAGAACGCGCGGGACCGGAGCAAGGACAGGGTCCAGCTGCTGGCAGGTGCACCAATGTGCAAAGGTAGACCAGGTTGAATCGTAGATCCTGGTTGTCGAAGGGCGCCTGGAGGCTTGGATAGTACGAATGACGTCTTCCGACAGACCCTCCTTTCTCAGGAGGTCCCTTTTCAAGTGCCAGACGGCTAATTGGAACCATTCGGGGTCCGGATGGAGAATGGCCCCCTGGCTGAGAGAGATCTGGTCCGGAGGGATGCACCATGGGCCGGACACGGAAAGACTGAGCAGGTCGGCGTACCACGATCATCTCAGCCAGTGTGGAGCAACGAGGAGAACCTCTGCTCGGTCCATGATGATTCTGTCAATCAACTGCGGAAGAAGAGGCAGAGGCAGAAAAGCATAAAGCAGCTCCTTCGGCCAAGGGCACCGCAGGGCATCCGTGTCTTCCGCTCCCAGAGATCTGTAGCGGGAGAAGCGAGGGAGCTGGGCGTTCTGGCGTGTGGTGAACAAGTTGACTGCTGGGGTGGCAAATCATTGACACAGCTGGCGAAACAGGGCAGGATGCAATCTCCACTCCGCACTGTCTATCGTCGTCCGGCTGAGCAAGTCCGCCTGGGTGTTCTCCACTCCCGAGATGTGATCGGAGTGAATCGACAGGAGATGCCGCTCTGCCCACCTGCACAGTGTTTCCACCTCGGCCATCAACCTTTGAGACTTGGTGCCTCCCTGGCGGTTGATGTGCACCTTGGTGGCCACGTTGTCCGTCATCAACAGGACATGGCGGTTGCAAATGTCCTGAGAGAAATGGCGTAGGGCGAAACACGCAGCCCGCAGTTCCAAGAGGTTGCTGCTGGACACCGACTCCGTCGCGGTCCATGTGCCCTGAGCCACCGCCTGTCCCATGTGGGCCCCCCAGCCTATGAGACTTGCGTCTGTTGTGATGACGAGGCGTGAGGGCTCCTTGAATTGGAGACCCTTGCGGATCAACGGGGAGCACCACCACTGGAGCGACCGATGTAAGGAAGGAGGAACTGGAACTTTCAACATTGAGTTGCTCCTGTTGGCTCTCTGGTGCGGAAGAAGAAGCCACTGG
>JAPKID020007706.1:0-10167 GCA_026931265.2 Tropidonophis doriae
AAAATCTTTTTGTGTATGAAGAATTGATATTTGTATTATGTTTGATGGAATAATAAAACTCTTTTTACGAGAGGTAAGTATCTGGATGGTGCTGTTCCCTAATGGGAGATGTTAATGATAATCACTGCCCTTTTGTGTGTTAGAGTCTTGGGGGCAACCTGCTTTCTGCATGCTAGGCAAAATAACTGTCTTCAGAAAAAATATGTTAGAATAGATTTACAGAATCATGGAGTTTGAGTAAGTCTTCCAAGGCATCTATTTCAATTTTATACTTCATGAACCTACAGCTGCTTTTCGGAAAAGCAGGTACTGATTATACTTAGAAATGTCAGCACCTGCTTGAGAAAAATATTGCAGTTATGAAACAATAGGTAACCAGCTATCTATTGCAAATTTGATAATGATATAATACTGCATTAATCTGCATTTAAACCAGAAATCACACAATCTATTTCTTACAAAATATAAACTTTAATCTTTTTCTTCAAAGTGTACATTTCCAGTTATGTATATTTTTCTAATGGATTCTAATGGACATTCTGAACTGTTTTTAGTTGATAAAAGATGTATGAAATTGAAAGGATGAATGCATTCTTCCCATCAGTTCCTTATTGTGTTCCTAATTCAACCCTTTAGGCTGAAGCTGGAATGGCTCTAATTAAAACAAATAGCATAAGCTAGTTATGTTGTCTGAGTTCTTTGAGTTTCTCAAGCGAATTCAAAGACTTCTTGGCAAAAAAATTCTTGGTGCCACAGTGCCACCCTAAGCCATTGTGGATTCTTTCTGAATGTATTGGTTCCAGTGGGACTGATCAGGCGAAAGCAAGATGTTAGCAATATGGCACTGCAAAATGTTCTTACACAGGCTCCATTACATATTAATTGAATGAACCCAGAAAAAATGTTCTTCCTGCATATTACTTGCACAATATTATTCCCAGAACACCAGAATAGCTTGCTGTCATGTTGTCCCGGCCCTGCTTTCTTGGGAGCAAAGATCTATAAAATAAAAAAGAACTGTGGAAAAATTGAAACCATGGTCATGTGTTTCTACATCACCTTTTTATAGAAATTTGCTATATATATAATTGTATTACAGACCTATGGCTGATTACCTCAGTCTCTTACTACATGATAAGGTGGCAGGAGTTTTAGGCAATATAGTCCAGTTTTGTCTTATGGCAGGGGTGTCAAACCCTATTTCACTGCATCAGAGTTATGTTCGATCTTGGGGAGGGGGCGGTGTGTGTGTGTCAAGCTTGATGTAACTCGTGACAGGGTGCCTGTTGTGGCCCGAATGGTCTGCCAGCAAAAATGGGCTCCTAAGCTTCATTTTCAGCTGCAATGGCCTCCTGCAAATCTCTGTTAGTGAAAACGGAGCTCAGGAGGACCACCCTTGACCCTCCCAAACTCTGTTTTTACAGGCAGATGCACCATGGGCTGGTCTTTTGCTGTTTCCAGCATAGCCCCATGGGCCAGATCTAAGCATCTTGTGGGCTGGAGCTGGGCCTTGACTTTAATACCCTTGTGTTAAGGCAATGATTAAGTATAACCAGCTTCTCCAAGTGACTAGTCTCCTTAACTAGACTACCACAACCCAATATATTTTCCTTCCTTCCTTCTTCCTTCTTTCATTTTTTGTTCTCCTTTTAAATATACACTTACCAGGCTTTGTTATGTTTTGGACCAAAATTGTCTTAATCCAAACAAACATGGTTTTAGAAAGCATTAAACTTAAATTAGCAAAGCTTTATATTCTCAAAGTAGTTTATAAATTGTAGTATTACTTGCTTTTTTATAGTTATTTATCTCAGTTATTTGTAGTATTAGATTATTCATTGTATAATCTAATCACTTTTATAGGTCTTTTGATTCTTGTAGTTTGTAATTTTATGTGAATAATTTTAGCTTCACCTTATTTTATTTTTTCAGTGTGACTTTTCCTCCTTTTTTGTAATTTTATGTTATTAGTTCTATACTGGCCTATGAGCAAAATAAAATTGACAAAGTAACAATAATATTACTCAAGGAGCTGAAAATCAGGCTGTACATACAGCAGAACAGAATTGATGTCAAAGTGCCTGTAGCCTTAGGCCACATGTTACATTAAATGCTATGCATAACACATAAAAATTAAATTAAAAAAAGAGAAAACATTAAAATTGTCAGCCTGAAAGATAAGAACATTAATATCTCATCTAGCTTTTATATGTTTTATGTATGTGTTATTTCAAGCCCATTCAGCATCTAAAAAAAAACTACCTCAGAAACTCTCAGCTGTTATCACTGAAATACCATAAACTTTAGTGATTTATAAAATTTTGGATATATGGGACAGTCTTTGGGCAATGGTATGACCCTGGAAAGAGAAACATTGAATATGAAAAGGTTACTGAATCCTGACTTAGAGACATAGCAACTAAAGTTAAGATTTAAACAAGCTTAGTAACATCTGTGTTACACAACTTTGAAACTCTGTGTCTGTTATGAATCAATGTACCTAATATTAGCAATGAAAACATGTATTTCTTTTTTTTTCTGAAGGAACAAAATCTGCCATTGTTTCAAAGTTAATTAGACTAAAGAGACAATAAATTATGTCTTATTAAAATGTAAAAGATCTGTGACAAATTGTACTAATTGCATGTTCTTACATCTGAAGAGGTCAGGTTACTTAATAAGCATGTTGTTAATGAAAGACAAATGTAGTTTTATGCGCTTGATAGTAATATTATAAATTACATTATTTATAACTCCTGTGGAACATTTAATAATTTTAAGCTTTAAATTAAACTGCTCATTAGCAACACAGAGTCATGAAGGTTGGCTGTAAAAACCTGTTCCAGTGTAACGTTAATTTGAGGGCTTGGTACAAGCTGGCAATAACATGATATTATTTCCAAATAATTGAATGGCAAGAAAGTCTGGAGTTTGAATTTATTACCTCAGCGTCTGTACTATTTTAAAAAAATAAGTTTTCAAAAGATAAAATGGTACAATTAAAGAATATGAAATTATAGTAAGAAATATATTGTGCTATATATATTTTCCTGGAGGAATACTAACAAACAATATTCCTTGATTATTTGCAATTCTCACTTTATCCAAAAAGGACAATATATTTTACTATGCTCACAGGTTTAAGAAAACTATATTGCAAAGAAGGTAAATCTATGTCAAGCCCTTGTTATTTATAACATCTTTCTGGAAAGAAAGGAAACAGTGATGAGTGAGCTAATTTACAACAATCTGTAACTTGGCAGCTGACTTACCAATTAGCAAAACTCTTCAATGTCCTAAAATTTCATATCAATATTTCTAAATATTGGTATATACATGCTATAAAAATGGGTAGTTTTATATCAAACTTTTTTTCATCCCACATATCATCTATAAACTATTTTTCCCCAATTAGTTATCCTCATTTTCAGAAGCATCTGCATTATTACCGTATATTTTTGGAGTGTAAAACATACCTTTTTTCATCTAAAAAGAGGCTGAAAATCTGGGTGTATCTTATACACCGAATATAGCATTTTTTGCCTCCTGAAGCCCCACCCCTTCACCAAAATGGCAGTGCATAGCCTTTTGGAGGCTTTCAAACAGCTCCTGGGGGCTGGGGAGGCAGAAAAGAGCAAAAAATGGGCCGTTCTTTGCCCCCCAGCCCCTAGCAGCACTCTGTAAGCCTCCATAAAGCTATGCATGCAAGTTTTTTTTGACAAAAGGCCTTGTTTTTGTGAAAAACAGCCTTTTTTTGCTCGTTTTTGCCCTCCCCCAGCACTCTGCAAATGCTCCCAAGGCTATTCGTACTTTTATTTTAAAAAAAATGGGCCTGTTTTTGCAAAAAATGGGCCGTTTTGGGGACGTTTGCAGAATGCAAAAACTTTTTTTTCTCTTTCGGATGCTGTTTAGTTAGAGTGGTTGATGAGAATTACATTGATCAAGTGCTGTCCCAGCAGAAACAAAGTTTTAGGTGCTACAGGTGTCAACAATTTCCTTCTCCAGCACATGGATAAATACACCTGGAAACATCTACCTGCCTACCTACTCTCTTTCTCTCCTGACTTACCTACTGTATTTCTCTCTCTCTCTCCCACTCTATCTACCTATATACCTACCTATCTACTCTCCTCCTACCTATCTACTGTATTTCTCTCTCTCTATTTTTCTCTCTCTAGCCCTCTACCTACCAATCTACCTACTCTCTCACTCTCCCTCCCTACTGTATTTCTCTCTCTCTCTCTCTCCCTTTATCTACCTACCTACCTAAATACTCTTTCTCCCTCTGTCCCTACCTACTGTATCTCTCTCTTTCTCTCCCTCTCTATCCCTCTATCTATCTACCTGCTTTTAAAAAAAGTTTGCCTCTTCAAAACTTGGGGGGGTCTTATACTCTGAAAAATACGGTATTTCCCATGATGTCAATGAAATGGGACCTACATATCTGGGGAAAGAGTATTCCACATAGTATGACCTATTACTTGTGCCATTGATAGACAGATTATTTTTGATATGGGTTTAGTGTTGTTCCAAAACAATCAATGTCTCTCTTCAAAAACTGATTGAATAAAAGCTGGTTAATACAAAGAGAGTTGAATTATGAAGAATATAGAAAGAAAACTGGCTGCACTTGCTATTGATTAGCTGCTATATAGGTGATCAACTTTGAGAGCTAGGTGACATGTGGGGAAAGGTGAGTTAGAACTGAAAGTAGAATGGCATTGAAAGATGTTACTCAGTGGTAATGGAGAGTTAATTGAGAGCTTCAAGGAGAGACTGGACAGCCACCTGTCTGAAATGATATACACCCATGATGGCAAACCTATGGCATGTGTGCCACAGGTGGCACACAGAACTCTCTCAGCCATTGCCCCAGCCCAGCTCCACTATGCATACACATGTGCCTCCCACTGGCCAGCTGATATTCAGGTCCCTACCACGCATGCATGAGTGGTGGGGCACCTGCGGGGGACATGCATGCAAATGAGTGGGGGGAGCACAGGGTGCTCATATTGCATTTTGGAGCCTCACATGGTGCTGCTGCCATGCCCAGTTGTGGCTTACAAATTTGTGCAGGAGGCTTTCCAGGCCCAAAATGTGGCACGGGGGGGGGGGGGATGACGACGGGCGGACTGGAGTAACAAAGCTCCAATCTTTGATCCAGAAATTCCCTTCTTTGTGCAGAGGTAAGTTGCTTGGCCTTATTTAGCAGCCAGCTCTTTCACTGTCACTTAGTGACAACAACCAGAATAGTCAGATTATGGTTATTGAGTGAGGCAATCCCATGGGCACCTTGTTTAATGACTGCAGTCACTTAACAACAAAAATCCAAGACCCAGTTGTGGTCATAAGAACTACTTGTATAGCCTACAGTGGCATCTGCAACAAGCTGCAGTGATGCCAGAATGAAACAAAATGTGCAATGTTTTCATTTTGCACATTGTACCTTTTCCATATTTAAATCTTTATTTTATTTTTATTTATTCTTGTAAAAAACACACCATAATTTTAAACATATTTGCTGTCACAACATGAAAAAAACATATAAGTAACCTAAAAGGAAGGTTTCTGGTTTCAGTTCCAATCGATATTGGGTAATTTCTATTAGCCACTGTCTTATCTTTTTCCAGAATTTAAATCTTGATGTTTCTGCACATGTATAAGAGTACTTATATGTCACTATTTGTCTTTTATACAAAGAACCATAAGAATACAGTGTATACCACCCAATATATGAAGTAATGATGGTGCTCCAGCCCAACGCTGGGTTCATTGCCTTGTGGACCCATGCCCCAAATTGTATACACTGAGATGGAGATTGCAAACAAAAACATTATTTTATTGAAAAGGTAACACAGTGAGGTCTCCCTCAAAGCCTATGTACCTCACCCATGTCCCATAGTGACTTTTATTCAGCAGTTACTATCACATGTCACAAAATCACAATTATACTAATTCCTGCTTCTCTCTATAATAATGTTTACCACATTAAGCACAAACGCAGTAATCATGTTCCTATGCCTGCCACAAAACCTTCACAATGAACACATCAGCAGTGTAGTGTGCATAGCAGTAGAGCATTAACACAAGCCCCACGAAGTATAGTCTAATGTATTCCCTAATGTATCTCCCATTTTTTCAGAGCAGAATTCCTCTTTTATCAGTATACATGCGTGCCTTTTCTGTTGTGCCTTTTGCCTTTGTCCCATGATGTAGTTTAGCAAGCTACAGCCCTTGTGTTTTCATTTGAAGCTTTCACCCTTTAGTGAAATTGGCTTTAATCCCTTTATTCAGGTTGTGGCCTTGCAGTTGTCTGAGGCTGCATTGTGCATATGTTCCTGGGAATCTCAGCCAGACAATAAAGAGATGATAAACGGACGGAGTATTTTTTTCAGCTGTATGTTATTCTTTTGCGGGAGTCCAGGAAGCTATTCTTAACCATGTTATTCCCCCTTGTTAAAATAAAAGTGGCATAACTTGTAATATTCTTTCTGAATCCAATAAATTGCTCAGATTTTTCAGCCATTTTGATAAAATTGAGTGTTTCTGGTTTGTGTGGTTTTTTTTTAAATTAAGGGAATAGCTTTTTCTAACCAAATAAACTGCCCTTAATGTCTTTGAGATAGGATTTGATGAATCATTCAGTTCTGCTATTCCATGCTTGATGAACCATTTCCTTGTTTACCTTTGTGATTACTTTGTACTTCAACCATATGCATAAGGATATAAAAAATATCTGCAAACGTCTGACCTTGAATTTGCAATGAGTTAGCCTTACTTACATTCTCTGGCAATTTTTCTTCTATTTACTAGAAATAGTATATCAGCTGTATCATTTGACAGGGATCCAATCAATATAATTTAACTCTGGGAATACATCTCTAACAGCATTGTGTTATCTCTACTCCACAATTTTGGATTCACTCTGACATATCACTAATTGTTTAGATATCTAAAAATTTATTTTTGTGTGTGAAATTGTGGTAATCATAAACACTAAGGAAAGCCAGCTGTGTGCAAATGCATTTTTAAACCATAGCTTTTCAATTCTTCCTTTGCCTTTTATATCATTATATGTTTAACTGAGTTTTGCAGAAGTTTTTTTCAGGCATAAATTTAAATAGCTCTATAGAACTGTGGTACAGTTGAATAAATTCATAAGGCTGGTATTAAACAACTTTATTCTTTACTTAAACTGGTTACCTTATCTCCTTATTTTCTCTACATCCCTCATTTTTACTTTTTTCCAATTCTAAGGATGCATTTCAAGTTTAAACATTTAAAACTCTGGTGATAAATGTGAAAAACTAAGGTAAACTAAGATATGATCTACCCTATAACAGGGCTGTCAAATTTGCAGCCCATGGGCCGGTTGTGTGATGCACTGGCCACACCCATGTCTGGCTTAGTGAAGGGGGAAAAGTCATGATACATCATGTGATGAAGCCATGATGATTGGAGTTTGACACCCTTGCCCTATACAATTATTAATAGTGGAGAAAATAAAATATTATTGAAATTAATGAAGTGGGGTTTCTCTGAAAATTACATTGAAGCTACATGTGATCCAAATTAGCAGTCCTCTTATTGGTAGATGGGAGCCTTCATGTGCACATAATCCCAGGATTGAGGACTCTTCATTGATTACTAATAAGGTTATAGTTACAGTATGTGCTGGTTCTGACCTTTAAACAATGCAATAACCTGCCACCTAGTATCCTATAGCAGGGCTCCCCAACCCCTGTGCCACAGCCCATTACTGGGCTGCCACCTGTTTGAATCTGGGCATAGGAGAGATTAACAGATTAACAGAGTTGGAAGGGACCTTGTCCAACCCTCCTGCTCAAGCAGGAGACCCTACATCTGCCTCTTCCTAGGACTGAACTCACAACCTCCTGATTGGGAGGCAAGAGCTCCACCTCTAGGCCACAGCAACAGATATGATCCAGGTGGGCAAGCACACACACATAAAGCTCCACTCACACATGCAGAGGGCGTTTGCGTCGGAATGGAGTTTCACCTGTGAGTGCCCTCCATGTGTGAGAACTTTGAGTGTGAGCACAAGCATATCTGCACAGGTGCCGTCTACTCAAGCACCCTCCACTTGCACAAGTGGAGCTTCGCTCATGAGCGCAAGCACCCTCCACTTGTGCGTGAATCTCTATTTGTGTGAGAGGAAGGTGCATACACTGCCCTCACAAATGGAGCTGTGGGTGCGTGCATCATCCTGCCACTCACACACACACACATGTGGGCTGCCAAGTTCAAAAGCCACTGGGGATAGTCTACTAATTCAGGAATGTGAAACTGGCAGCCTGCAGGCCGGATGTGTCATGCCCAGGCCACGCTCACCCCAGCTCCACAAATGGGGAAAACGTCACAAAATGTCACATTATAGCAATGAAACATGGCAAGTTTGATACCCGTGCTTTACTTCAAGTATGTCCTATGCATCCGGTGTACATGAGATAGGTAGATTCCTTTTTGAGAAAATGTGAAACACCATATTTGCACCAATGGCAGGAACAGTTTCCTACCAAGCTTTGGAGATCTCCATAACTACAAAGCTGTTCAGAAGGCCATTTATTTAACACCTATCCTAAATATACCTGTGTTTTTTTGTCATTTCAATTCGTGATATGAATGGTTTTAAATATTATTATTTTGTTCTTTAATCCATTTTTATATATTACAGTTTTTAGCTCCTAATACACTGCCAAAAGATCATTTGAAAACTGGAGATACAATTAATGCAATTACATTCAATATAATTTTGCTAGCTATTTTAGTACTGTATACTGTTCTATTGAAATAAATGAACATATTTGAATATTGTGACTATCACTTATTTACCGGAAACTAGTCAGTTGACTAGTCTTTTCAAAATGAAAATAAACTGAATTTTTTTTTACTGCAAGTAGAAAATTTTTTCAAAAATATTTTCCTTTGACAAACACAACCTTAACCCTATGCCAAATTTCATCTAATCATTCAACCCTGGAAATTGCAGGAAGCACACAATATATTCCTATAATGTGGTATATGTAGCACCTCCAGTTATGATACTAATTAGTTATTCTTCTAATTAGTTCAGCTGTATGCTTTAGATTTAGTTTCAAAAAGATATTCTTTGAAGGACCTGGAGGCATGAATATTGCATAAGTCTGCAACTTTTTAAAATAGGTGCAACTTTTTCCAGGTGGTACATTTGTACTCCTGCAAGCTTTGAAATCCTGGAATCCAATTTGGAACATTTAATGCCTACTAATTATGACTATGCAAAGCATTGAAAGGGAAATTTTACTAATCATATTAGAAGGAATAATGTCCCCTCTTTAAGGCATTATACTATATGCATACTCAGGAAGACAGCGTTATCTATGTGTGTATTGGAAAGTGAAAGGAAAAAAGACAGGGGATTACCAAACACATGTACACAGTTCTTCTCTATTCACACTGATATTTAATATCTATTTAATAAATTCAATGCTGGAAATTTCAAATGTAGTTTCTTATAGCCATGATGGCAAACCTATGGCACGGGTGCCACAGGTGGCATGCAAAGCCATTTCTGAAGGCACATGAGGCATTGCCCTCTCAGTTCCAGCGCACATGAGCGTGCTGGCCAGCTGATTTTTGGCTTTGATTTTCAGCCATTTTTTGCCCTCTTGAAGTCTCCAGAGGGAGAAAAATGGCCCAATGGGCAACCTGGAAGTCCATTCCTGAATTTTGTGTGTTTGGCCTTTTTTCACCCTCCCCGGGCTCCTAGAAAGCTTCTGGAGCCTTGGTAGGGCAAAAAATGGACCTACCGGGCCCATCGGAAGTCAGAAAACGGGCTGTTTCCAGCTTCTGGGGGAGGCTATTTTTGCCTCCCCAGGCTCCCAAAAAGCTGTCTGTACATGCGCTGGACAACAGGGGGTTTCACACATGCATTCTCAGGGGGCACGGCATGGGAGGCATTAAATTATGAGGGTGGGCACACGAGCTTACACAATAGAGCAAGCGTGTGTGCTTTAGGCACCCGAGGCGAAAAAAGTTCGCTATCACTGTCTTACAGTTCTTCTTCTTTTTTTTTTTTTTTCAAAAAAATGTTTTATTAGTTTTTACAATTTTTTTTCAAGGAAAGGGTAAATAGGGTAATAGAAAATATTTTAAAGGCATCCATAT
>JAPKID020007707.1:0-10167 GCA_026931265.2 Tropidonophis doriae
CGGGCCAGCCCACCTCGATGTTTTTCGGGGGCTGGCCGTCTCCTCCATGGCTTCAAACCGCCATGTACGAAGCCGCCACTTCTAGAAAACAACCGCCATACTCGCGCATGCGCAGAATCAATCAATCAATTAGTTTTTGAGGTTTTGCTTTAACTTGCAGTTCAGCTCACACAGTACAGTCATATCAAATTTATTTTCTCCTTTGAGCTCCTTTCTTAATTGCTATTTAATTGTATTGCTGGAAAGAAGTTCTTCCAGTTATTTTTCTGAATTTTTGTTGCTGCTATTTTTTTTTATAAATTGTTGCATTACACCAATTTTATTGTAGAATTAGTTTCTTAAGTAGAATTGTACCTACTGTCATATTTCTTAAGAATTGCCATTAAGAAGGAATATTCAGGTTAGGCATCTAATTTTGAGTTAGTGCTGTACTTTAACACTTATGATAAATTTTGCATCTTTGCATAATATGGAATTGATCTCTGCTTTCATTTCCAAGTTAGGGGAGTGTCAGGTCCAATATTTCCCTGCTTGTTTCTCAAAGTACTGTAAGTGTTCATCTTCTATTTCTTTATAATTAAGATTGCTAATTGTTCATCAAATTTATTTTGCTTTTCTTTTGAGAAAAGGCTTTCAGTTTAGGTTTTTTTTAGTTTTCACCCATTCCACATGAGCCTATTTAAGCATATGAATATTCTTTGATGAACTTTTTGTAAGTTCACTTGAGCTAGTTGTTATTTAAGTTCTTCATAAAAGCATTGGTTTGATCTTTGTCCATATTACAGTAGGGAACATAACATGTGATGAACAGTTGGTCATTCAGACTTTTATTTTTAATTTGAGGGTTGTAAGTCATTTGCAAACTATTTGTACTGACTGAATGTTTTGTACTTGTTGGTTGGCAACAATGATGCCAACTCCACTATTATGTGGGGTTTTGCCTATGGCTATTATTATCCCATTTGGATAATATGGATTAATGCTCTTGTTTTGCTGAGACCAATGATGTCATAGTTTAATTTTATGACTTCTTCAAAGAGGTGGCTTTGGCATGCAGCCCTGAATCCACTCTTAGTATGGAACAGAATTTAGAATTTGGTTGGGCTGTCTCTTTAAACCCATATTTTTGTTCTACAAGCTGATTAGAACTTGTACAAATTAGAGTCTTCCAAAATACCATTCTTTGGCTCCCTTTGAAACTCCCTCTTGGTTTTTCCCTCCCCTAACAATGAAGATGGATGATTTGCACCTTGTAGCTTTCTAGTCCTGACAGATGCAAGTCTGAAATTTCAATTGTAGGATGTTTCTGACTGCCCCATGGATGAGTTGGATCAGCATTTTTGCATATAGTTTTATTATGTTTAAAAGTCTAAAAGTACCATATTTTTTGGCGTATAAGATGCACCGAAGTATAAGACATACCTAGCTTTTGGGGAGGAAACCAAGGGAGGGGGGAAAATCTGCCTCTGCCTCCCAGCATTTTGATTATTCTCTGCTATTTAAAAGAAGATACAATAGCACTGGGCCTTTTCAGATCAAGCATTTATTTAAAAAGCTTCTTCATTTTGTTGTCTAGAACAACAATAAAGCAGTATTTTAAAAAATACGTCTAATAACTTGAACATTGTATAGGCATTTATAGTTATTGACTTACCTCCTTGCAGCAAACAGCCTGTTTCAGTTTAGCCTGATTAGAAAAAAAAATCTGTGTCTGCCTCCCAGCAATTTGCCTTGTGGCGGCAAACAGCAAGTTTCACTTTCAATTTCAGCATGGACCTCCTGATGATCATCTGTTTCAGGCTGCAGGGATTGCCTTAGCCTATTGTCGCCTCGGCAAGCCCCATTTTCTCCATTTGCTTCAAGGAGGTAAATTGCTGGCAGACAGAAGCCAAAAGGTGGGGGCCAGTGGGTGGGCAGGGCTACATTTGGTGTATAAGACGCACCCAAATTTTCACCCTCTTTTAGGGGGGAAGGTGCGTCTTATACTCTGAAAAATACGGTATATGGAAAGAAGCTGTCTCACGTATTGACATATAAATATATTATTTGAGGAAAATGTTCAATACAATGTGGTTCTAAGAATGGACACAGATTTAGGTGTGTTGGGAAAGGGAGAGTTGATCTTTAACTAAAGCATCACAATAAATTCAGCAGTGTTTAAATAGAATTACTAATCTGACAAAAGTGACATAGGTCCTCTCAAGGAAGTGGCCTTGAGTGACTAAAAATGAATAAAAAATGAAGAGAATCGTATTTCCTCATAGCAGAATTCTACTAGGAAGAAAGTGATCAAGAAATTCAAGGTAATATCTGGCTGTAACCAGAAACATGTGACCTATGTTATTATGTTGTTAAGTAAGTTTATATGATGACTCTAAAAGTTTCCATTTATTGCTTCTTATGCCAATATATGGTCATTGACCAAAAAAGCAAAAGGTTGACAAAAGAATATGAAAGTACAAATATCTATTAAAAAAAAAATTGTACCTGAAACTAGACATATCACAGTCAGATCCAGTAACTTCAAACTATTAATTCTGTGGCACAAAATTTGCCCACCATTCTGGAAACCTCTTGGTCCTGGTACTTTGGAAGATAAAGCACAATTGCTTTGGGGGTTTGATTTGAGTAGTTTCTGATAAGAGGAAAGATTAGTTCTATCCTCCATAGGTGACAAATAATGCATTTCATAAGTATATGTGCTATGGTCTAGACTTAAGAATCTGAACAATATTGGTAACAAATGCCATTAAAATTTCCCAACAGTACCATTACTGGAAATAGATTCAAGCCTGCCAGTGTGAAAGCCTTTTACAATACGACAAATAGATAATGAAGTACTTAGGGATGGTTAAGAGAAGATGCAAGAGTTTATTATAGGAGAAATATGAAATGTTAATTCTGTCTCTGGATATAGTTAAACATTTTCTGCTTGTGTGCTGTCCTAGGTTCATCCAGACATAGCATAGTATAAATTGGGGGTGTAAGGGTATTGAGTCCATAATAAATTAAGACCAAGGTTATTTCTTTGCTCCAAGGTCACCGATGTCAATACTAATTGAGCTAAAGATACAACTCTAAAGATCTTCTTAAATCTTTATTAACTTCATGTTCAGCAATAGTTTTTGCAGTAAAGGAAATTTCCAAGTTAGGCAAGAAAATTGCAGCATCCTTAAGAATTTCATATGGGATTAAAGAGAATGGAAAGGAAGCAGCTGGCTTTGATATTAGAGAATAAAATACATTGTCCATAAAATGCTTATCCTCCTCTCTTGTGTTTATTGTTTCTGTGTTTCTGCTTTGCTTTCTGCCTGGCATCTTTTTCTCCTCATGAGCATCCTTTTATGTCCTATATACCACCATTACTTTTGTAGAGGATTACTTCTATACTCTGTTTCCTGTTTTTAGTAGAGATTTTCACCTCAAATACAAACTCATTTTTATATTCTAAAGGTCTAGACTGTGTTTTAATCCATCTAAGTGCCATGCTTTGAATTATGTTTCATATTTAAATATTATTGAACCTGTATAAAATGTTTAACGATGTACTTGCCCAAATATGACTGTACATCAATAACTTGTAAAAATATAACTTCTTTTTGAGTGTGTTTTTCTCACTTGTATAGATGTGTATCCAGCCTACATCACAAAAGTTCTTTAACATGTTTTTTTCCCAATAAATGGCCACAAATAGCAATTAGAAACATCTCTAGTATTATTTTTGTTAAATATTGGTATAATTCCCACGCCCACAAACATATCACTTGGAAACTGACAGCCATCAATCTAGGTTTGACTTAACTCTAGTGGGATAAACATCCATTTTTAGTTTGCATTAACACACAATTCTGAAACCTTGAAAAATGACCCCAAATGGTCTGGAAATTTATATTGCTCCCCATTTTTAAAGGGTTGTGCAAGGGCTTTGAAGGTAGCTAGGTGTACTTTGCCACCTAGAAGCCGCCTCCTCTCACCTTTTTTTGTCAGTAGCTACTTCTTGAAGTAGTTATAAGCATGTACTTGTGTCATTGGTATTGATGTCTAGCTGCCTTGTCTTCTGTCTGATAGACTCTGTTTTGATTATGTTCAATTTTTCCAAGCATCTGTGTATGAAAAAAAAAAGTTTTGGGAGAACTTCTGCATGTGAAAATGATTGTTTACTAAAATGGTGGTGTTCATCTAACACCTATTTGGATTTACCAACTCTATTGAGTTAAACATGGAATGAGTTGCAATCAAGACAGTATTTCCAGTCTATTTTACGTTATATATTAGTGAATTGGGGGGGGGGGGGGGAGTCCCATGTTTTATTGCCTCAATATCCAGAAATAAATAAGTGCTGTAAATAGAAAAATAGAAATAGAAACAAAAAAGAGCAATGCACATTTTAAAATTTCAGTTCTTAAAACATTTAAACTTTTATCACATGGTTAAAGTATAAATAGCATTACTGAAAGAATTACTTTATGAAATAAGCTTTCTGCCACATTATGAAGGAAAGCAGAACTCAGCCAGTCTTGGATGTAGTGTGCCTGGCAAACAAGGAACAAAGCCATGTTTATCTAAAACATAGTCTCCTCAGTTTTGGCTTTGTGAATCTAAACATGATGGTTTTTATATCATGGCACCACACAGCTCCTTAAAAAAAGCTAATTGTGCTTGGGACCCACTACTTTTTGGAACAAAAACAATGAATGTTGAGCCAGTGTATTCTGTAAAGCTATAAAAGTACATTTTTGGGTGTGGTTTGTTTAACCAGAATCTCTCAATCTATTAATAGAAAATCAGTGAAGCATATCATGGGCATCAGTCACAGTGCTTCAGGATTACAAAAACCTTCATACTAAAGCACGCATGTCAAACTCACATCACATTGCCATCACATGACGATTCACAATGTTTTTTCCATTCACAGAGCTGGGATAGGCGTGACCTGCACATGATGCATCCGGCCCATAGCCCACCAGTTTGATACCTCTATACTAAAGCATTCACACTCTTTCTCACTATTGTAGTTTTATGTTTGCATTGTTTGCATTGAGAAACTTGTCTCTGAAACATATTTGTGGGAAAAGGCAAATGAAAGGAAAACATAAGTTTATTTTTATTAATTTTGTTATATCCTGCCTTTATTATTTTTATAAATCTCAAGGTTACAAACATATATATAATACTCTTTCCTCCTCCTCCTCCTCTCCTTACCTAAAAGGTGGATTGGGCGGAGACGGAGAGGGACTTGCCCAAGGTAACACAGTTGACTGTCATGCCTAAGGCCAGACTAGAATCAAGTCTCCTGGTTTCTAGTTTGGTGCTTTAACTACTAGACCAGCTGGCTATCAAAGTTACACTTGAAATGTGGGCACTTTTCATCATGGTTCTAGTGAAGTCAGTCATAAAGCTTAACCTTTTGCAAATCATCTTTTTTTAGAATGAAATTCGTTGTAGGTCGTGGAAAAACTAATATACAACTCTCATGAAAACTGTCCTTTGCATATACAGTAGTTTTATCCTTTTTGAAAACAAAATATACCCACCCACTCCTTATTCTTTTTCTTTAGATCGAGCTGGAAGCATTAGCACTCTTGATTCCTTGGATTTTGCAAGATATTCAGATGATGGAAATAGGGAAACTGATGAGCGAGTAGCTGGTGAGTAAAATTTCACATAAGATGGCAAGTGGGCTTTGCACAAATAATGGTCCCTGTTGAATTTTTGTTGGTATCAATGTTTGTAAATTACACACTGTCTAATATTATGCTATAAATTTCATTTACAGAGTATTGTCTAGAAACAAGTTATTGAATGGATGGTTACATTGTTAACATCTCATCTTTGCTTCTTCACATTATAATAAGTTCATTATATAAATTATTTTCTTGCATGATTTTTCCATTACTGTACTTGTCACAAATCAGTGGTAATACAAATGTTCTCAAGAAGCTCAAATTCTTTTAAATAATGAAACTTTTCAATTTACTTTACTTTTCTGGAAATATTCTTACTCATTAGGAAAGCATCATAAAAATGTACTGATAGGAATTAAATTCTTTGTGTTAGAAATCACTTATTTGGTACAAATATGAGCAACTCTAATACAATAATAAAAAACAAAACAATATGATACTTTTTTGCATTTTTGTACTGATAGGCCAGATTCAGGATGATAGGAAATACATTTAATCCTACAATATATTAGTGGTTATAAACATGCTGGAATGTTCCATTTATGCAAATCTGCCACCATTCACACCCATAGTTGTAAGACAGCTAAAATCATCAAGCAGATACATAAAATAGAAAAAAGTAATGGCTGCTTTAACTGTTTGCGAAAAGATGCCCCATCCATCTAAGATTACGCATTTTGAAGCTTTTTTAAAAAGGAATTGCACAGTCCTAATAACTAGAGATGAGAAGGAAAATGAGAAGAATGTTATTGTTGTTTCATTTATTTAACAGTAATCTTCACCTTGAGATTAGTCTCAGGATGTTGATATGGAAAGGAGTATTTTGTTAAAAGCAGAATAGTCTGAGCATCATTGTTTTCCATCCAGTCTGAGATTAACAAATAATAGCTAAGAAAACAATGGGTATATATGGGTGGGTAACCTAACTTTGGGGAAGGTCTATTTTTTGGGTTTTTTGGGCTAGATTGGTGGCTCTTTTTCTCCAAGTGTATGCATAGATCGGTTTTCTTTCTTCTTTTTCTCTCTCTTTATTTTGTTGTTTGTTTTTCCTCATTTACTTCCCTTTTTGAATTTATCTTCTTTTTCTGTTCCCCTCCACCAGCTCTACATATGATATGGTACTATTTTGTGATGGTGCGCATAGCACTGTCAAAATTTCATCAGCTCCAAAAGTTTGGATATCCTTTTGCTAATACGATATTTGAATGTAGCCATTGCAAATTAGGCATCTTGGAAAACTTTAGTAATTTATTTTTTACAAATCATGTTAAAAATTGTGACACTTTTCAAACGTAACATTGCATTTCTTAAGTTTACATAATAAAAATATGTGTTGATTATACAATTATTTCCAGAGCTAGTGAACCTTCCGATTTTCATTGCAAAATGATAGCTATTGCAAATACTACTGTAGACAGGGGTGGAACCTCTGAAGATTTGATTCTTCTTTACATAGCTATCTCTTTTAGTAAATGCAGTTTAATTCTGTAGCCTTAAAAGAGTAACAAGTGAAAGTCTCTTGCATATTTATGTACCATGGGCACATGTGTAACAATTATGAAAAATGGCACAGGGTGGGATCTATAAAAAAGGAAACTGGGGTTTGGGTAGGAACTTGGGATAGTAAATTATAGTAAATTCTGAAGGCTGCCTAAATTCCAGTCTAACTCATTTATTATTACATAAACATTTTAGGATAGGTATACTTCATTATATCATTTTCCTAAAGTGAATGTGGGAATAAGAGAATTAAGTATTTGTTTAGTTCCATATTAAGTTGAACTCTGTTCTGATTTAATTTGAGCCAAATATAACTACTTAATTCTGGATGAACTGTGTTTTGTTACAGCTATGAGTCATTGTGGATATGCTATTGAATTAACTAGCTGTTTCAAAATATTAAGATGTCTGAAGAGAAACCATGCAGCAGAGTAAACTGTTTTAATAAAACAATTAGGCATAATTGTAAAATCTGCTCCGTGTGTAGTTGGTTGTGATAATTAGGTAATGGAAATACTTTGCCATCTGATATACTGCTGGTATATGTGATATGAATTTTCTGGATTTCTGTGCTCTCAGTGATTTGTTTCGCTATTGAACTTCAGTTTTCTCATTGGAATTCCTGAGCTTCTCCACAATTCTTTTTTTTTTGCTATTTTTTTTTAAAAAAACATTTTTACCATCCTGTTGCAGGGCATTTCTGATCTGCAATAGTTCTGTAACCATGCATTTCTACATTTTAAGGAAGAAGTGTTGCCCATCCTAAATTCTTTTAAACTAAATTAAATTTTCAAAAGATAACTATCCAGATGCTGAAAACACTACTTGTAAAATATTACTTTATATACAAAATATCCACATTGTTTTTAGACTTTGTTGCACAGAAATATTTGCAGATCAGCATTGCTGACTACTACAGATTTTTTTTATACTTTTCCATCAAATCCTCAGTTATGCTTTTATATTTCTGCATCAAAATTCTGTGCATCAAACAGGTTATTTCCGTGTAGTAGTTGTGATGTACTCTAATTATGCCTCTGTTTTTGAAGAAGAAAAACGCAAACTGAGTGAATATTTTTTACATATAGTTCTATTACTAACCTATCAGTATTACCAGTAAATAGAGCATTTGTAGAAAAAAAAAGTTCTAAAAAATCTGTAGAATATTTCTAATGGTAAAGAAATACCTGTAAAGAAGCTAGTTAGTAATTGCCTGTTAGTGTACCTTGGTGTCTTAACCGAGATCAGTTACACGAAAAGATTAGACAATCTTTTATGAATCACTTTTCTAGGCAGAAAGCAATTCATAAAATTATTTCAAGTAATTTAAACATTGAAATCAATGTTATTTATGAAAAGAAATAGTAAATATTTTTTTCAAAGTTTGCAGATATTTAAGAACTGTTCTTCTCTACCCAACTGACATATCATATAACATGCCACAAAATGGGAATTAAAGCATCCTTTGTTAAATGGCATTAACATGAATAGTTTCATTTTTGTAATTACAGATTACTCAATTCTTTTTTTACAAAACTATAATTTTAAACATATTCTACTTATTTCCTCAAAGCAAGATGGCCTCATATTTCCATTTGTAAAGGTAAAACTTTAAAAGATTAGAATATAATAATAATTTGTAATGTGAAATTTTTAAGATTTTCAAAAAGAGGTATATTTTTTCTTAAAACCTATAGTACTCCTTGTCAGATAGCTTAGATTTTTCAACTAAGATTATGTTTGAACATAGAAACCTCTCACCAGTTTGCTGCAGTCTAACTCTGCTGCATGCGTTCATGAATTCCATAAAGATTGCATGCTCTGTCTTTAATACAAATTGTATTTTATTTTTACACCCATCCTTGCTTTTTTATATTTCATTTTTGTTTCCCTATTCTTGATTGGATGCCTGTGTATGTTTAATCCAAATCCTTGTCCAGTCCTGGAGTTTGAACTACGGAAAGCAAAAGAGACCATTCAGGCCCTCCGAGCCAACCTGACTCAGGCTGCAGGTGGTGTACACAAACCTTTTCCTCAGTTTTTTGTATTTTGATAAAATAGAAAGAGGTGGTGCATGACTGCCTGGAGAATAATGTTTTTTATGTATTGCTGTTTTCAGAAAATGAAGTTCCTTTGCAGGAACGAAGAAATTATAAATCAAGTCCTGAAATTCAGGTGAGTGATCCAACGTGCTATATCTGCTGTTACTGTACAGCAGGGGTGTCAAACTCAATTTTATTGAAGGCCGCATCAGGGCTATGGTTGACCGGGGGTGGCTGACTGTTCCCTCTTCACATTGGGTAGACCAGGCAGAAGCGACATGGGTAGACCAGGCAGAAACAATGTGGGGCAGCCCCTTACATTTTCCAGGATGGCCCCAAAGGCCAGATCCAGCCTACGGGCCTTGTGTTTGATGCCCCTGCTGTAGAGCAATGTTATGTTCAGAGAATTCCTATCTCTAACAAAATAGCATGCTTAGGCACACAAGCTAAGATGCACTGGAGTATAAGACGCACCAAGGTTTTGAAGAGGCAATTTTTTTTAAAAAAGTAGGTAGATAGAGGAATAGAGAGGGAGAGAAAGAGAGAGAAATACAGTAGTTAGGTAGGGAAAGACAGTAAGTAGGTAGGTACATAGGTAGATAGAGGAGGAGAGAGAAAAATACAGTAAGTAGTTAGCGAGAGAGAGAATAGGTAGGTAGATAGAGGGATAGAGAAAGAAAAATACAGTAAGTAGATGGAGGGATATATAGAGAGAAATACAGTAGGTACGGAGAGAGAGAATAGGTAGTTAGGTAGATGTTTCCAGGTGTATTTATCCATGTGCTGGAGAAGAAAATCACTGACAATTTGCAGCATTTAAGACTTTGTTTTTGCTGGCACAGCACTTGATCAATGTAATTCTCATCAATCAGTTAAAGAGCTTTCCAAAGGGGGGGGCAGTTTGCATGTGCAAACCTCCCAAAACGTTTCTTTTTTTAAAA
>JAPKID020007708.1:0-10167 GCA_026931265.2 Tropidonophis doriae
AGGAAAATGTCTTCCCAAGAATGAAAGCCATCTGTCCTTGTTAGAAACCACGACTAAAGGACACAGGTCTTCTGGAATGCAATATTTTAGATTCCTATAGCTGTAGAACAATGAGCAGTTTATTTGTGCCCATTGTCTGAAATAAGTGCTTTTGAAACCAACAGTCGTGGCAGGTGGAGAGAATCACCCAAGAAATAAGCATAATATAATTACCAAGTGTTTGCATGGTGCTTTGTGGAGATAGTGTAAAATTGTTTCAGGAACTTAGTTTGTGACTTTCAAACAGTAATTTAATTAAAACTATAAATCTTTTAAGACTGTGAAAATATTCACTACATACTACAATACAATAATTAACAATATTTTGTTTCCTAAAAATGAGAGCATGTTAATTGTATTTTGTGTATTGGGTAATATTTCATATCCCTGCACTTGCTTTCAATATGTCAATAATTCATTGGATTATGATGTTCTGAGCTCATTTCATAACAACAAAGAATAGCTGATTATGTGTCATAGATTAAGATGTGTATCATTCTGTTGGCAGCCTGTCCTCTCGCAATATAGAATATAATGGGGGCGAACATGTTGAACGAATTCCTAACGTAACTTTTATGTTTCAGGGAGTTTGTTGCTCCAACTAAATTGTCAAAATTTTCAATCTCTTTTCTTTAATAAAATGATTGTTTAATACTGGTACACTACTTAACACAAGCTAAGACATCACATATGCCCACACCATGGTACACCCTGAAGTGTGTTCTGGTGGGGTTCATGCGTTTTGATTGCTTACCATGGGATGGTTATGTGGGAGGCTTTAGGGAAATCTTACCATGAAAACATCACCAATGTTTCTCAACTCCCAATATCCTACATTCCTGGGCTGTGGCTGCTTCTTTTCTTTCTTTCTTTTTTGAGAAGTGTTTTTAAGACCTGACAGTTTTCTGCATTTATAGCATAGCAGTTACACCAGGAGTGTCAAATTCAATTTCATTGAGGACCACATTAGGGTTGTATTTGACTTCGGGGGACCAGGGTGGGCATGGCCAGCTCAACCTCGCTCATGTCGGGGGTACCTGTGGTGGCCCAAGCGCTCTGCCAGAGAAAATGGAGCTCATGAAGGCTGTTTCCAGGGCAACCCGCGAGCCAGATCTTAGCACTCCGCGGGCCAGATCCAGCCTTGAGTTTGACACCCTGAATCTGCACAATAGCAATGAAATGATTGTACATCATGTACTTACCTGTGTGTGACAGGAAAGGAAGGGGAGGAGGGGAGGGGAGGGAGAGAGGAAGAAAGATATACAAATTATTCTATAAATGGCTTTTTTCAGTCATTTTTTTTTAAAATCCCATGCAGATAAAAAATACTGAAATAAAACAGAAACAAATTTGCAATTGGATTTTAAGGTAGAAACTTTCTTGGAGGTGACCTTTGCAGACATTTGTGAATGGACACAACATAAACTGAAAAACATTTTATAAATTTTTTTGCTGTTTTAGCTATTCCTGTTTATGCTTCTGCAAGCCATAAAAACCTTACCTAAAGGCTTTGAATGCAATGTTTTTCCCTGAAATCAGCATTTGATTAGATATAAATTATGATTGAAAATTGGCAATGATTTATTCACTATGCTATCTATTCCGTTGAAGTTTTTAAAAAAAGCCTCACAAACTGGTAAAAACGATGCTTTTAAGAAGTGTGAATTTCAACTAAATCATTAAAATGTTTAGCATGTTATTACATTCAAGCTGCCATCCTACTTTGAGAATAAAATATTTTAAACTGAATGTGACTCTTACATCTGGACAGGTGGCGATACCTAGGATAAGCCCTGCATTTTATTTTGAACACTGTTCATGATTAAAGGGGGGGGGGAGTTGAATTTTGAAATTTTAGCATGAAAGTAATGACTTATATTCTTTGGCCTTTGCTTTGTTAACCCCCCACCTCCCAAAGATGTTGCTTGTACTTCTGTATTACTTTATTTCATTCCAACTACTGCAAAAAAATGGGCTGTTTTTTGCTCGTTTTTGTCCACCAGCTCCCAGGAGCACTCTATGAGCCTCCTAAAGGATATGCGTGCCCCCTTTTTTTTTTTTTTTTTGACAAAAAAAGGGGCCATTTTTGCGAAAAATGGGCTGTTTTGGGGAGGTCTGCAGAGTGCAACAAAAAAAAAATTATTTGCCTCTTCAAAATCTTGGTGCATCTTATACTCCCGTGCGCCTTATACTCTGAAAAATACCGTATATCCATAATTGAAATATTTGAATGGGAAGTTGAATTTGTGTTTGTTCTCTATTTACTACGAAGTATCTTCTAAAAGTACAAACCTTCAAACCTTATCCTGATCTTTCAACATTTCTAAAACCAAACTGTAGGTCTGACAACCATTTTCTTTGTTTGTTTAGAAAGCCAGGCTTGGCCCATCAGCTAACAAAGTTATATCTCCAGTTGAAGACCGGACTTGTAACTTACCATCCAATAATCTTGATCAAGTTAAACTAACAGACTTCAACTTTATAATGGTTCTTGGAAAAGGGAGCTTTGGGAAGGTAAGAAGTATTGATAATTTGCAATGTTCTTTACAACAATACAATTTCTAAAATATATACACAAATAACGAAATATGGAAGGGACATAATGCTTCTGGGTCTTGAAAAGGGAGGGGGAATTAAACTGGCACCCAAATCCAGACAATCTATTCTCAAAACACTCCCAAAGTTATGGTCCATATGCTCCTTGCACAGACAGTAATGCATAACTCAATCAAAAGTTAGGAATTATGAAAAGTTTTTCATACCATTCCTGTATCTATAATTTCAGGTTTGAAATTAAAGATCAACAACATATTTATAATTTAAATGCAGTGACATATTTGTATCTTTAAAACACACTTTGAAAGTTTTGAATGTAGGCTTGACATAAATATCTTAAGCAGGAGTTCTGGTGTAAAGAATCTCCCAAGATTTCCAGGGTGTCAAGATTTCCTGGGGGTGGGGGCTGCTAGGTTCTTATAGAACAGGGGTGTCAAACTGGCAGCCTGCGGGCCTAATACATCACATGCAGGCTATGCCCACCCCAGCTCCGCGAAGGGGGAAAATGTCATGAAACATCACATGAAAGCAACATGACATGGTGAATTTGATGCCCATGTTTTAGAGGTGAACTTTATACTGAATCAGATGCAGTTTTAATCAAGTGATAGTATCTTACCATCAATGGTACTTTAGCTACCAAAACAAAGTCGATCCATGTTTGAGTAGATACAAGGATATTTCAGATGCAGATTAGTACATGTAATCTACTGACAGTCACAAAGTCGTTTATAATAATGATCCAACTTCTGTATAATCAGAATAAAGCCATCTTTTACTTTAAAAGAAGCCCAACCTCCAGGCAGTTTGATCTGGAGTCAGTTGGTATCTTGATTCCAAATTGTTCAACTTGAAAACAAACTTAAGTGTCAGGTTTTGTGAATGAAGGTACAATATCATGCTATCTTGCTTCTAGGGTGATTAAGGTAACAAGAATTAGAGACAAAGTAAAGAAGAGCACTCTTTAGAATCAAAGGCCAAGGTATCATGAATTATGTAAATAAAAACTGGAAAAGCAGATCACCCGTAATAAATAAATTACCCCATCCATATATGTTTTAGTAAACAATTTACAGAAATGTCAATACACCAGGAAGAAATGTGAGGTTCTGAACCAAATGCACAGGTTCAAAACAGGTGATTGCTGATTTAGCACTAGCGAGAAGGATGCCCTGGTAGACCACAAATGAACCACAAACCAGCAATGTGCTGCAGCTGTCCAAAGAATAAATGCGATCTTGGGTTGGATCAACGAAGATCTAGTGACAAGATCACAGGAATCATAGTAATGCTGTGTGTGGTTGGACCATATCTGTAATATTGTGTCCAGTTTTAATTGCCATAATGTAAGAAGGATGCTGAGAAACTGGGAAAAGTGTGAGAGGAATAAGAAAGACAGTGAGAGCCTTGGAATATAAATCTTAAAAAATAGACTAAGAGAGACGTGATAGCAGTCTTCTGATACTTGAAGAACTGTACCAAAGAAGGTTTGGACTTATTGTTTTCATGGGCTCTGAGGATGGTAAAAAAAACCTGAGGGTGGGACCTTTACAGAGGGAGAGCCCAAATTAAAAGCAGGATGTTTTGCCAAGTGCCAGGGCAGGGCAATGGGTTCTTTTGGATCCCAGACAATAATCCCCCTCCCCCCCCCGGTAAATAAAGGGGTTTCAAGCTTTATCATTATTATTCAAACAGATTGAAAAACATAACATAAAAAGCCTACATACCAAGCAAGATAATATCCACACTTCTCACAAGCTTCCGAAAGCTCCTTAATAACAGCAGCAGTCCTACCCCCAACCAACAAGTTTTTATCAACACCTGGCACCAGGACTTCATGACCTTGCTTTGACCAGGAGACTGCAAGCCCTGGCCCAGACTGGGAGGGGGGGGGGAGAGAGCAGACCAGCTCAGAATGCCCACAGAGAAGATTCTCAATTGTTCAAGTCATGGTTGTCCCAAAGATGTTTTTTTCTAAAAGGCAGCTGGAGTTTCTTTGAAAAGGTTTCACTTTTCATCCAAGAAGCTTCTTCAGTTCCTCATCCAAGAAGCTCCTTGGATGAGAAGCAAAACGTTTTCAAAGAAAAAAAAAGCAAGAAACTCCAGTTGCCTTTTGGAAATAACGACTTTGTGATGACCAGCTCAGAATGAGGTCTATAAACATCTAGGTTTTTCTTAATGTGAAGGAGAAATGAAAATGTCACTAACTCCGCAAGATAACCACGGTCTTCCTGTATTGCCATCAAAGAGGTGGGACATCCTGATAGTAAGAGTTATTACGCAGTGGAACCGCTTGCTTCCTGAAGTCATGGGTGAACCTGGACTGAAGGTTTTCAGACATAGATTGGACAGCTGTTGTTTTGAATGGTCCAAAATTGCATTAGAAGACCGCCAAAGTACCTTCCAACCCAATGATTCTATGCTTTTATTTTAAACCTGAAAGGGAGAAATGTTAGAGACACAGCTGATCTGTTAACAATTCCTTTAGCTGTTCTGTTAAAAAAGCTGTAATCCAATATTTGCCTACATGCCTACAATCCTACATTTGCTTACATGAGGAATTAGTTTCACTAAACTCAGTGGTATTTAATTCTGAGGAGACATATATAAAATTTAGTGTAAACATAATAAAGATTTAGTGTAAGCATAATAAAACTTGCTATTCAGGATCATGCTTCTGTACAGTTAGAGTCAGGTAAATACTGCTTTGAAAACATTATTTGATTTGGAGAATATATTGTATGTACAGTATTTGCTCAAGAATCTACTGTATAAAGCAGCTGGCAACTAGACTACTAGCCTTCCAAGAATATTTTTGTCCCATCTTTAAGCAACCCCACATTTTAATTGTTAAAATTAGAATGTGTAAATTAGCAAAATCTAGTCTAGCTGTTAATGAGGTGTCATATTTTGTGCTTTGATGGAGGTGCAAAGAAATGAGTTGTGAAACTTGTTTTCCGCAAAAGGAGCTATTTTGTGTGTCTTAGTTATAATCCATTTAATAATATGTAATTTTTATATCAAAAAACATTCAAGAGAGATGATTGACTCTTTTATTCATCCATTTATTTAATCAATTTATATAGTCACCCAATCATGTGTACTTCAGGGCAGGAAGATAAAAACTAAACAATAACAACCATTGTTCCTGACCTGAGGGGAGAAAGCTGGGTGTTAAGACAGGTACGGTTGAGGCTATTCAAATCTCAGGGAAAGTGCTCTTTTGGAGGGCAGATGCAGTATCAGAAAAGACACGTCTCTTTGGTTCCACCAGAAGACACTATTTAAGATATCGGATCCAGACCTTAGACAGCCAAGCATTGAGATCTTTAAGTAGGATCAGCACATTGATTATACCTATCACCATATTGATAAGTGATCTCACCCAGCAGCCTCATGTACATGAGCTGGAGCAGAACCAATCCCTGAGATACATCCCCTCACAGTAGAGACATAGGACCAGGGCTCTGTTTCCCATCAACACTACCTTAAATTGACTCTGGGAAGAAAGAGCAGAACCATTGTAACATCATGTCACCCATCCCCAACCCCTGGAACTTGTCTAAAAGGATACCATGATCAATGGCATTACTGAGAGATTAAGGAGATACATACACCCATTCTGAACCAGTTGCAGGTCATCAAAAAGTGCAATCAATACCACCTTAGAGCTACATCCTGTTCTACTAGATTGATCCACTTTCTCTAGAGTTTTTTGGAAGCTTCAGGGTGACCACCTTCTCCAAAAAGAGAAAGTTGGAGACAGATTAAAAAAATATCCAGCCCTGTATGGTCTAGCAATGACTCCTTAACTGAAGGCAGAGCTACCTCTCTCTCGCTACAGGTTGGACTCACCTGCTGATGATTTCCTAGGAGGCTTTGATGAGCTAGGATTCTAACATGCAGGTGTGCTGCCCTTAATTTTCTCAGGGCCAGCAGACACAGATTCTTTCCAAATAACCTTGATGGCTCCATATCTCACTTAGCTGAATCTGAACAACTATAAAACAATGAATCCAATTAACATTTTCTGCAGATGCCTCAAATAGTACTCAAAGATATTCTAACCAATGCTTTCCTAAAAAAGCCACTGGACAGCAATTCACCGACACAATAAGAGTGGAGAAATAGTTACATTTTGCTGCTTTTATTGTCACTGTGTAATCCTTCTCAGAGCCTTTTAGACCAGTGTTCCATCAACCTCGTTCTTCATCTCCAATAACATAGAATTTCTTGTGCTATTTCATCTTCCAAAAATTTATCTAAAAACTAGGTGGTGATTAGGATCCACATGCAGGAAAAGATCAATTTTAGGGCATTATTCACCCTTTTATGAACTTCTGGAATAGTAGTTTTTAATGTAAGAAATGGGAGAGCTACATTGAATACAGTTCTCTACAATTAAGATTTAAGATAGCAATGTACAACTGTGAAAGTTGGACCATAAGAAAGGCTGAGCGCCAAAGAATTGAGGCCTTTGAACTATGATGCTGGAGAAGACTCCTGCAAGTCCCTTGGACTGCAAGGAGATCAAACCGGTCAGTCCTAGAGGAGATCAATCCTGACTGCTCTATAGAAGGCCAGATCCTGAAGATGAAATTCAAATACTTGGGCCACCTAATGAGAAGGAATGACTCACTGGAGAAGAGCCTAATGCTGGGAACAATTGAGGGGAAAAAATGGGATTACAGAGAATGAGGTGGCTGGATGGAGTCACCGAAGCAGTAGACGTGGACTCCAGAGAATGGTAGAGGAGAGGAAGGCCTGGCGGAACATTGTCCATGGGGTCGCAATGGATCAGACACGACTTCACAACTAACAACAACACATTGAGAAAACAAAAAAGATTTCTTAGACTGCAAGTTAATGAATGTATGCAGGGAACTGAATTACTAGAAAAACGTTTCCATCCACAACTAACTGAATAGAAATTACTAGTGGTCTGTTGTCAGCAAAATGTTCACCTTCTCCTTATATTTGCTCAGGTAATGCTCTCAGAACGAAAGGGAACAGAAGAATTGTATGCTGTCAAAATATTGAAAAAAGACGTGGTGATTCAAGATGATGATGTAGAGTGTACCATGGTTGAAAAGCGCGTTCTAGCTTTGATGGACAAACCTCCTTTCTTAACACAGCTTCACTCTTGCTTCCAGACTGTGGTATGTATTCATACATCTTCCTCATGCTGTGAATGCTAACACTCACAGTGTTTGCTCTACTGACATCACAGAGCTTTTGAACTCTATCAGTGAAAAATGGGGTGGGGTAGGGTGATAAATAATATACAATAGTTCTATCAGCTGATCTATTTATGTATCAGCAGAAAGAAATGGAAAACCATCAGTTGGTTAGCATTTCTTTTTAATATCTGCTAGTAGATGATGGATGGATGGATGGATGGATGGATGGATGGATGGATGGATGGATGGGGTTGACATTCCTTGTATTTTATTTTATTTGTTGTATTTTATTTGTCATGGAATTGCACAGCAGCTGTCCAGATGAAGTCAGAGACACCAATACAAACTTGTAGTCTTTTATATATATAAATATATTTAACATTCAAATATACAGCGGCCTTTGTCATCATCCAGAAAGAAACAACAAGGTAGTCAGGAACATCATGAGGTAAATTAAACAATATACAGAGCACAAGGAAGAAAAAAAAGGAGAGATAAAAGGGAAACTCCCCCTTTATACTTACAGCAACCAATCATAGTGTAGATTTTTGCCTCATTCATGAGTCAGCACTCTCTAACTCAGGGGTTCTCAACCTGTGGGTCGGGACCCCTTTGGGAGTCGAACGACCCGTTCACACCGGTCACCTAAGACCATCGGAAATCACATATTTTCTATGGTCTTAGGAACCGAGACACCAATTTTATGGTTGGGGGTCACCACACCATGAGGAACTGTATTAAAGGGTCGCGGCATTGGGAAGGTTGAGAACCTCTGCTCTAACTAACCAACTACAACTGTATGTTCTAGCCTATTATACACATTTCCGCTCCAGCTTCTAAATTTAATATTCTAACATTATTTTATTATATCATTTTATTTTGCTATGTATAAAGAATGTAAGGGAATCTGCCTTGGGGGATGGAGAATGGGAAGGAGGAGTTGCACAGCTTAACACCTGCATTCATCCTGCTAAAAGTCATTCCTGAAATCTACTGTTTGCATTTCTTAATAGTGAAAAGAAAATAGCAGCTTAACAGAGGAAACAAAAAAGAATGCATATGACTTGTATTCGTTTTTGAGTTGGTCATAGGTTCTTTAAATGAGGGTGCTTGAATCGCATCCTAGAAAGCAAGATTCTTCTCATGTGAATTGCTTCCATTGTTAACCAGTACAATGTATCTAAAGAAATAAGTGGGACATTCAGAATTAAGCCATTTGACTTATTTATATTTCAAAAACTGGACTAGGGGAATCCATCTCATCTTACTGTTAATAATAACATTTATTGCTATAAAAAGAAAGATCATCAAATATGCATCTGAAGACAGAATATAACTTTAAAGTTGATCTAATTAGACCAATAAACAATTGCTTTTAATATCTGATGATTAGTGTGACTGTGTCCTAATTGTGCAGATGCACTTAAGACTTTTCCCTCAATTTTCTGTATTGACCATTTCTCAGCGGCAGGTCTGCTGCTTTTGACCTATTTCTTGGTTTCATATTGTCTGCTAGGATCGCCTGTACTTTGTCATGGAGTATGTGAATGGTGGTGACCTCATGTATCATATTCAGCAAGTAGGAAAATTCAAGGAGCCCCAAGCAGTGTGAGTGCATTTTCTGTTGATTTTATATTGTATTTGTCATAAAATATTCTGCTTTAGGAAAATGTATCTTTCCATTCTCCACCTTACTCATATTTTCTACTTTTTTGTATAATTGACACTGCTTCACAGAAAAGCTAGCTTCAGAAGCTCATCATTATTTCATAGACTTAAAACTACTGGGAATAATTACATTCCTAATTAGCATGGTCTCAATTTCATACAATTAATCTAGTACATTTTTTGAAAAGAGCTGCATTTCTTATATTATTGTATTAAGTGTGAATCATAGAGCAAATAAGTGTAGTGTGAATCACAAGCATTTTAGAAATAAGATGGCACTATACGGTCTACAATTCAGATTGTCTAAAAGCAAACTAATATAATATATCACAGTTCTTGCCTGAGATTGATAATGTCATAGAGGAGGAATCCTCATTTGGCCAAATTTACACTTGGTCAAATAAAGTATTCTATTCTCCTGTAAATAACAGGACTTTGAGTCATAGCATTAATAGAGTCTTCTGTGACTTTCAGCCATTGTGTTAATCTTATCCAGGGGTGAAATCCAGCAGGTTTCCGGTAGCGGAAATTTTGAGTAGTTCAGAGAACCGGCAAATTTCACCTCTGGCTGGCCCCATTTTGGATTGGGAATGGAGATTTTGCGGTATCCGTCCCCTGCCATGCCCAGCAAACCACACCCACTAAGCCAGGGGTCTCAAACTCAATTTACCTGGGGGCCACTGGAGGCAGAGGCTGGGTGAGGCTGGGCCGCATAAGGGATTCC
>JAPKID020007709.1:0-10166 GCA_026931265.2 Tropidonophis doriae
TTACTGTCAAACCCCCCCCCCCCCCCAGATACACCAGATAAGAAATACGACTAGATGCCATGACTCAGGTTCCAGACTGAGAAACTTCATCAACATATCACCACGCAATTTGGGGAGGATCAGTACATTCCAGTGACTTGTTCAGACTGAGAAAGCTGCTTGGATGAGAAGCAAAACATCTCAAACCAACAAGGAAATAAGTCCAGTTGCCATGATTCAATTTCCAGACAACTAGATGAACTAATTCTACTTTATTGTAAAGCTACATTAATAAAATCTTGCAAGTCTGAAAGTACAGTGGTACCTTGGTACTTATAGTTAAATGGTTTGGAGAGGCATGACTAGTACTAAAAATGACAAATCACATGACTTACCATGCCACTCTTCGTTTGGGCCAGGAAGGACTTCCTGTTTGTCCCTTTTCCTATGACAGTAACCTTTCCAATATGGCCAACTTCCTGTCCGCCTTCTGCAGCTGACCTTCCCAGATTGGCTGACTTCCTGTCCATTCTCCATAGAAGCCCCCCTTTAACAATCAGAGTGCACCAGGTATCAGACAAAGAATGAATACTGGGACATTTTTGTGTCTATGCTACATAGCAAATTTAACAAGTTTTGAAAGCATTGAGCACCAAGGTATCAATGTACAAACTTCTCACCACCACTGTTAATTCCTTGAGCCATTAAAGCGGGTTTTTCCTAAGTTTCTTTGACTGTTAAGCGCTGGGGGTGTTGCCTTTCTTGTTGGATGGTTTCCTAAATAGCATATCTTCCCCAAGGTTATTCACACATTCCATTACAGTAGTGATAGATTTTATTTCATGCTTCCTTTATTGTAAATTGCATATATGTTGAAGTTGCTACATGTGCAGTAAACTAATAAATATTCCATTGTAAAAATTTATAATAGTAAAAAGTGGAATAGATAATTCCAATAATTTGGAAATTCTATAGATTCATTTTTTCCATATTCTTAAACTTATGCAATGAAACAAAATCTGTCTGTCTGTATGGTCTTTTAAGAGTCAATCCTGATTTGATTGTACATAATTAGTTGTGCATAGATAATACATAATTACTTCTGCATATATGATACTGATCTACAGAGTAGAATCATAGAAGGAATATCAACAACTACTTAGTCTGACTACCTGCTTGAAGTAGCATATTTATATTTCTTGTTATTATAGAATTGAATGTTTAAATGTTATTTTGTAGAAGTTGTGGAGGCACAAAATATTTCCATGTAGAAATTAAGAGGTGACACTATTTTCTTTATTATTATTTTTTGCCATCTATAGGATGCTCATGTTGAATCATAATTTTCAACATAATATGTATCATGGCGGATACAGGAAAAAAAAGTCCTTGAAAACTCTTTGAACGAATAGAACAGATTTTCTGTGAAGACATTTCGATGCTCATTCTTCTATTATACAATATATACCTTTAGCTAAACTGTTCTTTTGACAGTAAAAACAGTCAGATTAGAATAACTGCTTAATATAGTTTAAAAGAAAATTGTGATTATCTTTGAGAATAATTAATGAATAACTTTTTTGGGGTTGAAATTTTCTGCCAAAATTCATATCCAATTTTGCTAAGAAGATTGACATTAGAAAAAAATAGTATATTAAATCATTTACGGCTCCTTTTTGCAAAGGTTCAACAGTGCTCTGGCTTGTAAGAAAAAGTAAATATCTGAGAATCGAGTTCATACATAAAAGTTAAAATGGAAAGAAAACAAAGCTTAGTATCAATATTTTACAGTGGCAACTTCAGGAGCTGTGCAACTCAATGAATAGATTTTTTAAAAAAGCCAATATTGCATCTATTTATGTAGTAGTAAACCCAATGAATGCCATGTGACATTTTCCCAAGTATATATTCATTCAATTGCAGAGCTTCTGAAATTGACATTGTAAATTATTAATAGGAAGCTTTGTTTTCTTTCCATTTTAACTTTTATGTATGAAGTTGGCAGGTTATATTAATTTGATTTCTAGTTTTGTGTTTAGTTTTGTAGTTAAGGTGAAACAAAGCAAATCCTACTATAAAAATAAATCCAAATCTTCTTAGTTGAGTGGGAAATGAACTATGTTTCATATCCCTCTTAACTGGGAGAAAAATCTCATTACAAAACAATCCCTAACTTCAGATTACACCTGGATTTGCATAACATGCTCGGCCAAAATATGAAATGTGGTTTATTTATAATTGAAAATATGATATGAACTAAGGGAATGGGTGAATTTAGTAAATTATGTTTCAGCTAATCAAGAGTGTTGTGCGAGCAAAGCAAAATAAAGAGACATGGAACCCCAAACAAACATTTTTGTATCTACAATTTCTGAGGGCCACGCATTAGATTCAGAAGAAAATTCTTGAAAATGAACCCTCTGCACTTATCAGAACTGGAGTAATGTGTGTAGGATGAATCTCTATTATTCAGGTTCAGTACTTTGGGATTGACTTTATGATGTTCCACTGAAACGTTTTCTGTAAAAGAATTATCTAGAATCAATTCTTGCCTCTAAAACAACAATGAAGATAGAGAAAATAAGACTCTTATGTGTGTATCCTGTAACCTACCTCTTCGGATTCCAAAAAGACTCATAAATGATCTTTTTGGAATGAGAATTGGTAAAATGAAATAAAGTTGCACTTCAGTAGGTTTGATTCTACTTTCTCCATAAATAAAGTAGCTTACCTGCTTGTGTGCTAGATAGTATAAGATGGCATGAAAATTTATCTTTCTAGAAATGGCAGGATTATGTTACTCAAGCAAGAGAATCAAATTATTTTTTCTGTTAAGTATTCACAGATTATTTGTATTCATATCCAGGTCTACACTAATTATAGTCTTTCATTATATAGTATAGTCCAGTGATGGTGAACCTTTTTGGCACTGAGTGCCCAAACTGGAACGCAGGTGCATGCCTGTGCACATGCCCGTGCCGGAAATTTGAATTCAAGCTGGTTGATATGCGCATGCCTGTTTGGCCATTTGGGGGGCTGTTTTCAGGCTGTTTTCCGGTGCTCCAGCACACACGAAAACTAGCGGAAATGAGAAGAACAGCTGACAATGGTGCGCATGCCCACATGGCTACGCATGCCACCTCTGGCACACATGCCATAGGTTCGCCGTCAGGGTTATAGCCAATTGTAATGTTTCAGTGCACAGGGCACTTTGCTCCTTATGTAGCTATATACTCTATCCAGTACACATTTTTCTTTTTTAAAAATCAGATATGTTTAAACCTAAACAAATATAATGCATTGAATTGTTTATATCAAATGTTGAATGGGCTGGACCCATTAATGTATGGAATGTTATAATCTATTAATGTTGTTTGCTCTATTAATATTGTTTGTTCCGTATAATTGTACAATTGCCAACAAGATTTGAGCCTATAACAATGTTTTAATTTAACCTCTAGTAAGCAATACTAATAAATGTTTGTAATTTCTGTGACGTGGTCTTTCATAGAAAACAAAAATTAAATAACCGAAGAACAGTTCTTATAACATTCTTCATGGATAAAATAACCTATATTAAAATAATAAAGGTAACCGACTGTGAAGTCATGATCTTGAAAAATATGAAAATGTAGGTAAGGGTCTAGGTTGCATGAGCTCTGCTATCTATGGCTCAACTCACTCCTGACCGGCTACTTAAAACACCTACAGAGGCAGGCATACACGGAAATGGAAAGTAATTAATACTCTTTATGAAATAAAGTGCTCAGCTTTGAAATAATTTACCCCCTCTGCCAAGAGATCATATCTAAATCTGGCTTCATTAGACAACTTTTTTTTCAACTTTCCTTATTTTGGTGAACATTCTGGAGAAAATAGTGAGATTTCAAGAGTCAATAGGGAGGCATAATGAAACAGATACCCTTGATCTCTTTCACTCAAACCCAAGCTTGGTTATTATTATCAAATGTCACTGGTTACTATCAAGTTGATTATTTTTGTTAGGATTGGATACTGCAGGCAGGATATCCCTCTTAATCCTGTTAGACATCTGATGCTATCAAGCACAGAATCTTTGTAGCCTCCCTGCAGAATTTGGGAATGGGAGGCAGTGGGTTTTAGTAGTAATCTTATAATCAGTCAGGGAGACGGAACAGTTGAACCCATTATCGCACTAAGGAGCATCACAGAGCTTGGCCCTCTACTCTGCTATTTAACATCTGCATATTTCTATCCCAAATCAGGCCAGAGATGCCATGTAAATCTTGATCTGGAGTCTACTGGTCCTTGATAATACCAAAGAAACTCCGATTGAATCTCAGCAAATTGAGCTGTTCCTTCTTTTAAAAAGTAAGAAAGCTGTAATCTTTAATCATTATTCTAGACAGGGATAACACTTTCTCTGAAGGAGCTACACCACAATTGGATGGTTCTGTTGCACTTTATAACGCTTGCTAAAACAACTGGTGGAGATTATGGCCAGGACAGCTTTCACCCATTATACCTGAACTCAGACTAACAATAGTGACTCATCATTTCAGAAAGATTACTATAATATGCTCTAAGTGGGATTTTCTTGACGACAATCCAGAAACAGCAGTTGATACAAAATATGATTAAACTGTGGATAAGAAAGACTCCTGTAATGTATTTGTTTTGGAATGCCACTATTGATTAACAATAAATTTTCAACTGCAATTATTGGTGCTAGTTTTGCCCTGTAAAATGATGGCTTAGTTCCAAGTATTTGAGGAACTATTTTCAAAGTAATTCTGCTCTTTCCATGTACATTTCCAGAAGGGAATGCTTCAAATTCCATTGAAGTAACATGGATATTTGGACCCAAACAGTCCTACCTTTAATGGCATCAAAACAGAGATGGGTTGCTCCCGGTTTGAGCGAACCAGTAGTGGCGGCAGTGGGAGGCTCCGCCTGGACACTTCTGTGCATACGCAGAAGTGTTGCGCGCAAGTGTGCATGAGCAAACCAGTAGCACAGGGATTTGCAATCCATCTGCATCAGAGTTGTGAAATACCTTGCTACTGAAAGTTTGGCTGATTTTCTATTGGTCTTTAATAGGACTGCCAAGACATTTCTATTCAAGTAGGCACGAGGAAGTGATTTGGACTGATTTATTTGATTGGGGGATTCTTATTTCTTATTGTGTTAATTTTACAGTAAAATTGGGCTATATATTTTTATTGTTATACCCTTTGGTTATTTTGCAATATTGATATTGTAATTTGCCAACTTGTTGTATTGGCATAGTAGTGGTTTATTATGGGATTCCATAATTAGTTTTTAACTCAGTCAGAATCTAGGATCTTGGGCAGCATAGAACTGCATGTAATAATTTCCTGAAGACCATAAAAAGTTCATACTTTTACCATTTGGCCCAATACAGTAATAGATATGAAGTTGAGTATAAACTCCTTATATTAGATTTGAAAAGGTAAGTAAGTGTGCTAGTTCAATGAGAGGCCTCATCCAGCATTCTTATTCCATAATGACCAACACGTTGGCTACAGAAAGACAATAAACAACATATAATTGCACCTTCTTTCTAAAAGCTTCCATTTGGAGAAGAAAGTGGATGGAAGATGAGTCTTAACGAGGTTCTCCACATAGTTGTCCTCATCCTTCACACAAACAGCATCTAGCCCAAGAAATTGGCTCATGGATTTTATTGAGTTACTTATCTATTTAATAAAGGATAAGACTAATCTCATGTAACCAATAAAAATGGCAGTACTGTATAGACAAATTATATTTTTATTTTGCTGCAATGTTGAAAAAGAAAATAACTAAAATGTCATATTAATAGTTAATGATAATATATTTTTCTTGAAAGGCCTGACTACTAAATGGAACTGGAAAGAGATCCCAACCTCCTGCTCCCTGCAGAAATTGCAATGCATAAGGCAGCTGAAGACTTTCTGCCAGATGATTGCCAAATCTGCTGAAGGATCTCAATTTTATGTCAGTCAGCAGATCGTAGACCCAGGCATTGAAAGTCACTAAAACAACAGATGAATGTTACTTTACAAACACAACTCTCTTGTGTTTGGGGCCACATAAGTAGAGTATTTCTTATTAAAAATTAGACAATATAGTAGTAGTGAAATAACTCACATTTGCCATGTAAAATGAGGCAAAGAAATATCTTCAAAATAAATTAGAGCTTATTAAGTAAGACTTGTTAGGGCTCATGGCAACATATCTAGAGAAACCATTTTTGTGCTCGTTCTATTCTGTAAAGGGCTTAGATCATCAGGCTTCTGAAATCCTCTTAAGTATTATACAGATCCACCAGTTCACCCAGACAGTGTGTTTATGTAATTGTGGCAAAGCTTCAAGTATTGAGATAGATAGCTGTATTGGGGCCAAATAATCCTTGGCACAATGTTTCTTCTTATAATGCTTTGAACATACTGTACCACAGGGAGGACCTGGATGCTAAAAGCAACACTGCAGCGGTGTTTCCGACTTTCCAAATTCTGCTTATATTCTTAGGCTATTTAAGCAGGGTTAACAAATAATAAAAAGGTACAAGAACTAAAAAAAGGAAGGACAAAAACACACGAACGTATGTAGAGTGTATCAGTTACAAGCTGCAATGTAGAAATTTCTCATTAGTATCACTGTTACAGTAGCCTATAAATAATTCAACAGAAGACTCAGCGATTCCAACTACAGCATAAAACTATACAAGCCAGCTGAAAGGAAATAAATATTTCATAAATCGCTTCTGATTTTTTTTTTAAAAATGTAACACTGGCAGGAAACTGAAGGGATTGTGTCAGAAAGACCAAAGTTTAAAAATAAGGTAAATCTTGAGAGAAATATCTAAAACATGAAAAATATAATTTTGGAACAGAAATAAAAGAAAGGCAAAGAAGCTGTGAATCCGTTGCAAGGAGAAGACCAGATTAATTACAGCCTGGGGTACTAAAAGAATGAGGATGATTATGAACTGAAAGATTGTCAAGGTCTCAAAAAATAGATTGAAGAAATAGTGGTTAGCACTATAGAAAAAAGAAAGGAGATACAAAAAGATCTAGATAAATTTGAGGACTAGGCCAAAAATAACAATGAAATTTAATAGGAAGACATATGAAATTCTCCATGTCGGGGAGAAAAAAAAGGCAAATATATAGAATAGAGGAAACTTGGCTTGGTAGTCATATATGTGAAAAGATCTGGTTGTTTCTATATATCAAACTCAATGGAAGCCAAGTATCATTCACCTGTTAAAAAGACAAGCGTTATCACATATGCTCATTTGTAACTACTATCTACATATAAACTGACCTTCAAACGTTTAACTAACATACCATAAAGAAATCACCACCCGTGAATAAGCTGACTCACACTTTTCATGATATTTTGGCTAAAGCCTGAAAGGTCCATTTATCTATGGATGATTTAAGTATATATGGGAAATACGATACTTTAAAAACATATTGTAAAATATATGCTCGAGGATAAGTCTATCCACAGATAAGCCAAACCCAAGTTTCCACCCAAATTTGGATTATCTTGCCAAATTGAAGCTATATCCTTTTAACCTGCTAGATATTTCCTGAAGGATGGGTGGGGAGTGGGGAGTACTCTGAACCTCTTACCTTTTCTCCCATCTAGTTCAGGATTGCATAGACTCTTAACTAGGGCCAATTTTGAAAAAACACTATTTCCAAATCTTTTTCCACTGCTGCTCCAGATGAACAATTCAGTTAGGTCCTGCTTAGAATTCTGTATCCAGTTGTGGCATTGCAGTCTAAATAGGACAATAATAAAAAATAAGAGGTACAAGAACAATCAAAATGGTGAGAGCGCTGGAAATGAGTTTCTACTAGGCATGGTTAAAACAACTTATATGCTTATCTGGCAAAGAGAGAAGTAAACATAATAGCATTCTTCAGGTATCTAAAGAAATGACATTTATTTATTTATTTATTTATTTATTTTTATTTATTCGGACTTATAGACTGCAGCCTGTCTCCCCGAGGGGAGTCAGGGCGGTGAACAATTAATCATTGATATAAAATACAAACATATATAAATATATTAGAATAAAACTGATTAAATTTGCTAAGTTCTAAGGTAAAATTTAATAAGATCCCCTAATTAAAAACTCAGTTAAAATCAAACAGTCTGTATGTAATGGGCCTGAGAACTAGGCTAAGCCAGCTAGGCGGAAGAAATGTGTGTTTAACTGCTGGCGGAAGAAGGGCAACATTTTATACATAGTGAGGTCAGTCTATCATTTTTCTATTATGTTACTCTGCTCAATGCTCTATTTTCAGAAATTTCAACTATAATGTAATTAAAAATTCCCCATCAACTACTCAAAAGGAGTACCCATGGTAGTTGCCCGCCATATACAACCTCTACAAGGTCTTGATATTACAGTATACACGTAGAACTCATAAAACGTAACTTACTGTACTCAGGAGGTCCTAAGAAAAGAGAACAAAAAGTCTTTAAGGTTAAAAGATTGTTCTTTTAATGATGTTCTTTTATAGTTTCTTTCACACTTTGTGCAAGTTTGGATAGCTGCCCACAATGCCTTTGGAAACCTGAAGAGGCAATTAATCTGAGTTCCAAACCTGGAACAAACTGTAATGCCTGATGCTCAGCAAATTAAAAGTGAATAAGAAATGGCAATAGGACTGAGTAGCAAATGTGCATTAGAGGGATTGATTTGAAGACAATATTCCATTTAAGTGCCTTGCATTTGTATGAAACCTCAGTCAGATAACCTAAACATGATGCCGGAGAAGTCTGATTAACACCTCTCTTTAAAACAAATACACTTAAATACATGATGTGAAATAGCTTTAGCAATCAAAGGAAGACTATTCTTTTGCTATAGAGTTTTCTTGATTTAAGCCATCATTTGTCACAAACCAAGTTTATTCTGTAAGGAAAAGTGAAGATATTGTAAGCATATACACATTATATTTCATATTTTGGATATCGGGGGGGGGCAACCTAGATTAGGAAATTTGCACTGGGGGCATAAGAATTAATGCAATTCATAAAGCAAAAGAGAAAAGAAAACCTTTTCTTTGGTTCTCAGGCTGGCTGGCGAATTCTGAAAGTTGAAGCCCACACATCTTAAAGTTGCCGAAGTTTAAAAACTCTGGCTTTGATCTAGAACTGCCCGCTGCTATTAGTGGAAGCAATCCCATGGTCACAAAGTTGATCCTCAGCCAGACCATGAATATTGCTTAGCAGACTTTGGCTTCTATTCTGGGGAGCTAGCTTCTTAGTTTAATGCCTCACCGGATATGTATTTGGATATCATAAAGAGGGCTCTTAAAAATAGCATTTTGTCATAGGCACCAAACTTGGAAAACAGCCTATTTACATTCAATAACAGAATTAAGCTACTGTTTTGCAACAAATTTATTTAGTTGTAACTGGAATCTAATTCTCTCCTCTCTGGCAAAATCTTATTCTCAGTGCCACAATTTTTTGGGCTAAGGAAGAAATACATTTTTTTTCAATACTTTTCTTTCTGTATTATTGAAAACTATTCTTGGATGTTTAACTTGTTCTATGAATAAGTCAGCTACCTCTATACTAATTATTAGTTTTAGACTTGTTGGAGAAAACTTCTGGTTCTCCGGTTCAGAGGATGAACTCCAGCACGAGTCCAAAAGCTTGGAAGAACAAACCTCTGGTTCCAGTGACTGACTCTGATTGGAGCCTGCAACAATATCCTGGGACACATCTATTTCCCTTCATTTGCAATGTTATTATTATTTCAATATTCCTTCCATTGCCTAACATGACAATCAGTTTCATATCAAATAGATGCACTCTTAAGAATAGAAAAATAAGTCTGCACAAAGGAAAAAGTCTTTGATCGAAATGAAAGGTATTCATTTGCTACCAGGTTACACTGAATCATCATGATATACCTAAAAAAACCAAAAGTTTTAATGAAAATAATCTTAGCTTGTGACAACTTCATTGTATTTCTATTTAAATGGTGTATTTAAAAAAAATCTGAGAAAACAGGCTTGGTATTTTGTGAAATAGACATTAATTTTAGGCATCTCATCATTTAGTGTTAAAGGTTCAGAAAGAAGGGTCCGACAAGGAATCAGCTCAGCTCTTTTTATTAGCAAGGCAAGGCAAGGTAGTGACTTCAGCTCGGCAGACAGCGATTCAAAATC
>JAPKID020007710.1:0-10166 GCA_026931265.2 Tropidonophis doriae
TTGTCAACCTCTGGGCGAGGGACAGGTGAGCCAACCTGGACTTTAAAAAGTGTTTTTTGCGGAATTTCTTGTTTGTTTTATTACTACTTGTCATTGCATCATATTATATTTTTATTACAATATACACCTGTGCATCAGTGGTGTTTTTATCCAGAACCATGAAATAAATAAATCAAAGAAAAAAGATGCAAAAATATTGTGTCAGTAACTGGTCAAAGAAATTACCAAAGTTGTACAATTAGCACTCAGAACATCATTGCATGAGAAATAACCATAAAAATACATTGTTATTTTTAACACAGAAAAGGATTTTAGAGATCTTTTTCAATTTCTGAGCTGAATTGTAAACTTTCCACTATTTCTCCACCAGAAAATTCACTTCTTTTTCACTTGTTTGTTTTCTGTCTCTCTCACATACTTTTTTTTTTAAAAAAGAAAGATTAATTAAAAAGTTCAATACAAAAAGAATATTTCCCCTGTAGGAACCATATTGTCTGTTGTTATATAGGCTGATTTCGGAAAGGACAGAAAGAAATGTCTCAAAAGTGCTTTTCCATAAAGGCCACTGGACTTCTCGTTGTTTATTTCCTGGAAAACTCATCCAAGAAGCTTCTTCGGTTCTGATGGAATGGTCAGTCACCATTTAGTCAGAACTGAAGAAGCTTCTTGGATGGGAAGCAAAACGTTTTCACAACAAAAAACTAAGAAAGTCCAATTGCCTTTTGCAAAAGCACCTTGAGTGCAGGGATGAGAGGAAGAAGGTAGTTTTAGATTCAGGAATCAAGAGTGGTTTCTCTCTTTTCCCCTCTTTTATTGGTGGTCTATTGTCATCTCCAGCTGGGTGGGCTATGAGAAAGAAGGTTTCCGTGGCCATCAGTACCTATTGGAAGAAGGAGAGTACTGCGACTGGACAGATTGGGCTGGCTATGATGAAGAGCTTTTGTCGCTGAGGCTGATCCGGACAGTAAGTCTGCCTGTTTGCTCACTCCCTTCCTCCCCCCACCCACTCCGGCCTCGCCTTTTCATCTCATATTGTTTGCGCGGCACACAACCAGAGAAAATGGCGGGGACCAGCTGCACCTGCGTTTAAATATTTTCGGGGAGTACTTATTTTGGGGGAAGGGCATATTTTAGCGCATGCGCTCAAAAGCCTGATTGGGCTTGTTATCCAGGGAGGTCTTATTTTCAGGGAAACAGGGAAGTAACACGTTTGCTAAGTGAATCTGACCTCCCCATTGATTTTGCTTGTCAGAAGGTTTCAAAAGGCGATCACGTGACCCCAGCATCACTTACGTTTCAGGGGGCTATTCTAGATGATTCTATCGAGACTAGGGGTAAATGCTATTGCTACATTATGATACATTCATTTTTTTTTCATCCCTGGGCAGGACTTTGTGGACCCAGCCATTGTACTATTTGAAGCCATGGATTTTGAAGATGGCCCCAGTGTTGAGCTCAGTGAGGCCCTGCCAGATGTTGAGCTGGCCAGATATGGGATCATGACCCAATCCATCCATGTCCTTAACGGAGTGTGAGTATTTGCTGACACTTCCTGCCCTCATTTTGGCCAGGCTGACTACAATACTAAGTCCTGTAATCTCAGCATTCCTGGGACTAAGGGCCTCTTGGAGTACTAATATTTTTAGATCTGTAGCTGTGACTGTTTTTGAAGGACCACAGAGGGGATAGAATTGATACCTCACCACAACACTATTTTGGGACTAGTTGTTGTTGTTAATTGCAAAGTCACGTGCAACCCATCGCAATCCCATGGACAACGTTCCTCCAGGCCTTCCTGTCCTCTACCATCCCCTTCTTTTTTTGCCCTCAATCTTTCCCAGCATGAGACTCTTCTCCAGGGACTCTTCTCCTTCTCATTAGGTGACCAAAGTATTTGAGTTTCCTCTTCAGGATCTGGCCTTCTAAAGAGCAGTCAGGGTTGATGTCCTCCAGGACTGACCGGTTTGATTGTCTTACAGAAGGGACTTCCAAGGGACTTGCAGAAGTCTTCTCCAGGACCAGAGTTCAAGGGCCTTAATTCTTTGGTGCTCAGCCTTCCTTGTGGTCCATCCTTCACAGCCATCCATTGCAACTGGGAAAACCATAGCCTTGACTATACGCCCTTTTGTTGGCAGGGGTGATATCTCTGCTTTTTAGTCTGCTGTCTAGATTTGCCATAGCTTTTCTCCCCAGGAGCAAGCGTCTTTTAATTTCTTGACTGCAGTCCCCATCTGTGTTGATCTTGAAACCCAGGAAAATAAAATCTGTCTTGGGACTAGTACATGGGGATAATTTTATTTCCTTCACTGTGACCAGGTGGGTAGCCTATGAAGGCAAGAATTTCAGTGGAGAACAATATATTTTGGAGAAAGGAGTGTACCGCAACTGTGAAGACTGGGGAGCAACCAGTTGCCAGATCGCCTCTGTGCAACCTGTCCTACAGGTAAGGGTCCAGGTGCCTGCCTTCCCTCCAGTTCAGATATGATGTCCCGCAACCCACACTCCAAATCTTCAAGCAACAAACTTTCTTTGGGTCCTTCTGCATTTGCATATAGTCTTCCGAAGTAGGAATTCCATTCCATTAAAAAAGGAGAAGCCTCAAAGCTTTGTGTCTTCTTCAGAGATTAACAACTAAGCAATGAGCAGTGTGTTAAATCTGGCTAAACACAATGTTTTTCAGAAAACTCTTTTAAGTCCAAAATGGAAAAGAAGTTACAATGTATTGGGCATTTTCCCATTTCAGATCTCACTCAAGTAGAGTTTAATTCTGTAGCATGGTCACACTTCCTTTCTATTTTGTGCTAGCCAGATCATCAGTAATACATTTCTTTAACCTGGTCTAAATAGTATATCATAATTCACTTTTATTTCCTCACAGGTGGGGGAACGCAGCCTGTTCTTCATTTCTAAGGTGAGCAGTTGCATTGAGAAGCAAGGCGTAAAGGTAGTTTTTATGTCACATTACGCAATTCTAGCAAGATTACCACATTTGAGTTGGTTTGGTCCATTAAATCATGACTTTACATGAGGCTTCTTGAGCCTTTACTAAACTGGACTGCTGATCCTATTTTGCTTCCCACTCCTATCCCAATAATAAATAATATATGTGTTTCATATAGCTTTCCTGAAATTTCAAATCTTTATCATGCTTCTTCTGGTGGCATTATTGTCACAATTCCTATGTTCCTTGCAGACAATGAGCTAAATAAAAATTAAAAATGCAGCACACCACCCCTCCCAGATAAAAAAAAAAGTTAGCTTTCTCCTGTAGTAATTGGATGACCAGTTTATTTATATGTTATAGATGTAGTATTTTCAGAGAAGCAGGATTGACAATCATTGTTCATTGTTCATCAATGAAAACAGTTGTCATCCTTTGAATAGCTCCCTGCAGCCAAGTGAGCAATGTTTTATCCTAGTGTTTCTCAACCTTGGCAACTTTAAGATGGGTGGGCTTTAACCTCCAGAATTCCCCAGCCAGGATCATCATCATTTAACAACCCTGTAACCCCTTACTGGGTTGAGTCTGAGCAATTGAATGGGACCAGCAGAGTGTTTTAATGGCCAGATGCCCTTCCTGTTGCCAATGTGGAGTTATATTCAGCAGATATATTCTCAGTGTGTCCAGAGAGAGAAATATCTGCCTTTACCTAGGATCAAACTCACAGCCTTCTGATTGTGAGACGAGAGCTCTCCCTCTAGACCACTGCACCACTCCAATTCCCCAACCAGCATGGGGAAGGCAAAACGATTTCCTTTCCTTATGGAATTCTGAAAACCATCATTTTTAAAATATGATTGCGACTGTGAGACAGTTATTCCAAGCCACTTCAGTCTACCTCTTGTTCACATCAAGATCTGTTTGACTCCCCAGATCCAACTCTTCTCAGAGCCTGACTTCTTGGGGAACTCCATGACTTTTAAGGAGGACCAACCGACTCTTCCAGGGAACTTCACCCCCCATTCCTGTAGGGTCAATGGAGGCAGGTAAGGATCCCTCACCAGCAGGGCCTCCCTCCTTCGCTCTCATTTTGTTCTTGCCATTCTGCCAGTATTTTCTGCTCTGGATCCTAAAGAAATGTTCCCTTCCATTTAGGAAAAGGAGGCAGGGCCCAGAGGTTTCTACAGGGGGGGGAATTGGAGGAGCTCTCAAAGGGAAGGAACTAATCTAGCCAAAGTACAGTTCATAGAGTGAAATGACTGAATGGGTTGATACCTTTTCATATAAAGAAGCAATGCCAAAATAGTTGAAATATAATTCTGAGTCATTTTGTGGGGTTTCCCCAGGCAGTGCTGTCAAATGAGCCATTGACGTCAATGGGGGGGGGGAAACAACAGAGGAAAAAAATTACCATAATATACTTGTAGCAAGAAAAAGTGGATGGGGGGGGGAGTGAAGTCAACATTTTTCTTTTGAGCCTCTAAGAGGAATCCTTATGCCTTCTTTGGACTTATATTGTGTTGTATCTTATAATTGTGATTGTATCTTATGATTATGATTATCTTATGATTGTGATTATGATTATGATTGTGATAAGATACAAGTGTATCTTACCATGTTTCCCTGAAAATAAGACAGGGCCTTATTTTCTTTTGACCCCCAAAATAAGCGCTTGGCCTTATTTTGGGGGAGGTCTTATTATTTTTGAGGTGCAGGAGGCGGTGAGCGTGGTCAGCTCATGGCTGCTGCTGTGCTGTAAAATTTTTGGGGAGGGCGTATTTTCGGGGGAGGGCTTATTGTAGTGCATACACTCAAAAGCCCAATTGGGCTTATTATCTGGGGAGGTTTTATTTTCAGGGAAACAGGGTATGATTCTGGATGAATGTATTCCATTTTAGTTTTCTTTATATACACTGAGAGCATCTGCACCAAAGACAAATTCCTTCTGTGTGTCCAATCACACTTGGTCAATAAAGAATTCTATTCTATTCTATTCTATTCTATTCTATTCTATTCTATTCTAGGCTGGGCATGAAAGCATAAGGTTGGAGAAAGCTAGCGTTCATAACCTGAGATAGGTTTCCTATTATCTGAAGCTAGATAATAACTGCAAATATTTTCAATCATAGTATTATGCCATGAAATATTTATCCTGTGTAAACTGTGGTCTTTTAAGTATCAAAGTGTCTTACCAGAGAAATCATTATTGTTTGCCAAGGATTTTCAGTATAGGTTACATATTACTGACTGGGTTGAATTTTTATGCAGTTTTACTGTTTGATTTGATTTTGATGGTTCTTTACTGGGTGTGCTATTTAAAATTCAATTTTAATTGTTTTCAGTAAAGAACTTTGTGCTCCAAAGCATTTGTTGCATATTTTTTTCCTGACTACATCCTATGACTTGAATAAAAACAGCCATCAGATTGAAATTGTTTTGAAATAATATTTAGTTTCCAAAAAGATTGAACATGTGACACTGATGGAGTTAAACATCCTGATCAATCATAGACATTCTTTGAATATAAATGTCTTGGATCCTCATCAGAACTCTGTAATTTCTTATTTTACTATTCAGTGCAGAAGTCCTTTCTATATATGTAGATATCTCTATAATAAACATTTATCTAATAGTTAATTGGAGTGCATGCAGAACAGAAATGAATGGCCTTGCATTTAGTTCCCATTAGATTTTCTGAAACATTACCACCTTCTATGTTTGTTGAAGATTAGGAACTTGAGAAGCACGTGCACACTTTGCCAAACATCAATAGCATGGAAAATCTCAGTCCAGAAAAATCCAAGCTGGGATTTTCAAACAGTAGCCACAAAATATTATCTGTCATGAACTCAGGAGGTAAAGAACATTTTTATCTGAATACACAAGTCTGTGGCTTGTAGCCAAAGCTATTAAAAATGCAAATACTCATATTTTATGGTCAGAAAAACCTCAGTTTGTACAACTTTTGAAAATATCTTAAAATATAAATCATCCATAATAGTCTTTCCCTTATAAGGAGCTGATCCATAGCTTCAGGGACAAAAATTAAATTTCATTTGAAGTCATTGAACACACATGGCCTACATTAGTTTCATTTTCATTTTGCAAGTTTTATGACTATTTAAAAATAATTTTTCTGTTTTCTGAACAAATTACAGAAGACATCTGCCATATATTCAATCTATAAAACTCATAAAGTAAAGAAGCAGACATTTTATGAGTGATATTGTAAAAATTAGATGATTATCTTGTTTATTTTAGCTGTTCTCTTTAATGCTTACAGTAGTTTTCCCATTAAAGTCTTTAAAGTTCCAGGTTGCAGTGGACAACTGCACAAATACTGAGAAATAATACTACAAAGTTTATAGCTCAAGCAAGTGGAAGAATTACGGAGAGGCTATATCATTGAAACCAAAGTAAACTTGACAGTGTCAAAACTCTTTGTTAATGTCCAGAGGAATAGATAATAGAAGAATATTGGGTGGATTGTGGAAGAAAGCTTTTCACAGACAAGAAGTTAATCTTCCCATAACATCTAACTCAAATATTTTTCTGTCTAGCTGAAAAGAATTATCTGCACAATAGTAAGAAGAAAGATTTTACAAATTATCTTGTGCTTGAACAGTTTTGTTATGGCGTCAGCAAAGAAGACTAGAGTTTCCAAACACTTAATCAACGGGATACATCAGGTTGCATCAAATAAACAAAGCTCATCAAAGCAGGTCAGGAAGATTTTTAATGTATTCTCAGAAATTGTGGTAATAATGATGCCAGTGTTAGATAAAAAGCAGACAATTTTATCCCCAAAGTTGCCATTTGAAATTATAAACTTTTCTATCTGATTCATAACTGATCCAGCTATATCAATTTCCTGACCAATAAAAAAAAGCTTTGCTGGAGAGACTCAAGATACACTGAACTTTGAAAAATGAAATTGCTATCATCACTACCACTTTTACTTCTGTAGAATCACACCTTCAGTGGATCTTATAATAGTTGTATAATATCATTTATATAAGTTAATATCCTCACTGAAAAGAGATTTGGAGTCAAATTAGAAGTGATGCAGAATGGAAAATTTTACTAGTCTAAGGCTACAAACTTTCATAATACAACCTTAAAAATAAAAGAAAAATTCTATTATTTTATTTCAATTTATTTGTTCAAATAAATTAAATTGCTAGAGTAGCATTTAAGTGGCAATTTTGTAGCATCTATATGCTTTTTGTTCACAAAGTCACTACTCATTTAAGCACAATCTAAATGACAACGCTTTGATATAATAATGCTCAAATTTAAAAAAAACACTAATAGTTGAATACAAACTATAAATTTAGAGATAGAATACTTACAAGGAAAGCTACAAACAAATCAAAAGTAAAGTTACTTCTTCAATTAAGTTATTTCACTGACTCGCCAATAAAAAGACAGAATTGCAAAATTTTCATACCCTTCAAGGAAAGTATTTGAAAAAGTGTTTACCATATTATACAGATTATATGAAAAAAATTTCCACCACAAATTATTCTTCTATAATAATTTGAACACACTAACAATCACACTAACATTCAACTGTGAAAGATAGATATTGAGACAAAGACTCAGATTTAACTTCAGTTCAGAATTACGATTTAAATCATCATTCTATTTTTTCCTGTCTAAAGATAGGAAGAATATATTGTAAAAATCCTAGAACTGCTATTGGAAATAGCAGCTTCTACATTTGTTGAATGTACAAAACCATTTTTCAGACAAGTCCTAAAATACTTTAGAACAAACATTACATTTTATGTGTTTGGTTTTTTTTTAAATGAGGTTATTTCCATGTTAACAGCTATTTATCTGACATACCTTCCATTACTCTGGTATCTGATTAAGACTTCCAGCCATATTGGAGCCAGACATATATAATCAAGTAAAGGTAGTTGGAAAAAATTAATGTCTCAGTATTACTGAGAAATGGGTGTGTTTGTGTTTACTTCATGTTGGTGAAACAGAATTGAAATAGGTGTCACTTGACTAGAAAAATTTTGAAAATATTTGAACATTTTTTAAGTCGTGGTCTTGGTAACCCAAAAGAATCAGAAAGTGTTTAAACAAAAGAAACTAGATAGACTTAAACTGATCTTTTGGCCTGTGTAAAAACAATCACTTCACTGCAACCAAATGCAATCAAATAAAAGATTTGCCTTGGTTAACAGAGAATGGTAACTACCTGTACTTAGAAGACAACTCAGGGAATTTGGGCATCAAAGTGAAATGGTACATTGGTTGGCCAATGCAAACTTTTAAAAATTTAACCCTGGAGAGTTTAATTACAGTATATCACAGTTAAATCCATCCATGTACTGAGTAACCAATTTTTTTCTTCATGTAACTCACCATCCTTGTTTATTTCACAAGTCAAATACCTTAATTTATTTCACACTCTCAACAAGCACACAAAAGTTGCACTTCCTCTCTCCAATTTCCTGTTACAATACATCTTTGTAAATGTATCTTTTGATGACTTTTAATTGGCTTTTAATTTTATTGACTTTTAAAGCAGTTGGGATCTTTATAGCATTTCTGTTGCTTTTATCACTGTTAGCTAAATATTACAAAGGGGAGTGTGTGTGTGTGTTTCTGTGTGCTGTAATAGACTTTTTATTTAATCATCCCTCCTATTTTTGTTGTTTTCTTTTTACATTTGGTTTTTTTAGTAAAAATTAAAGTGTCACATATTCATTCAGCATGTGTTTGTTTTTATATTTATGGAAACATAATTTATGTAAAATAATAATAATAATAATAATAATAATAATAATAATAATAATAATAATAATAATAATAATAATAAAAAACAATAAAAATAAAAATGTAACTATGAGTTTGTTCAAAATCAATAATCTCAGAAACTACTGCACCAATCACCACCAAATTTTCACACATTTCTTACAAGTACAGCACCAATGATATGTACAGATTGTGTGGATGGCACACTGGTGCCAGGTAGACGCCACACAAATGTAAAACTGCAGCTCTTCTGTGTGTTTCCCTCACTCACTCCCCTCCCCTTCGCGGCCCCTCCAACCCGGTCGCTTTTCACCCCACATCACTTGCACAAGCGCTGGAGCAGTCTGCATCATATCCGTGATCATATCCTCCTCAGCAGCCTCTCCTCCGCCAAAGCCCATGCCGCCAACTCTTCCCTCACCAAGGCCGCTGCTGAGTCAGCAGCCTCTGTCTCTCCTCTGCCGCTGCCTGCGCTACCAACTCCCCCCCCCCAAGGCTGCTGCTGAGTCAGTGGCCTGTCTCTCCTCTGCCACCGCTGCCCGCACTGCCAACTCCCACCCACCAAGGCTGCTGCTGACTCAGTGGCCTCTCTCTCCTCCTCTGCTGCTGCCTGTGCTGCCAACTGCCCCCGCCAATGCCACTGCCGAGTCAGCCGCCTCTCTCCCCTCCTTCTCCACCACCACCACTGCCAACTCCCCCCCAAGTCCGCTGCCAAGTCAGCGGCCTCTCTCTCCTCTCTCTCTAGGTAGGTAAGTAGGTAGGTAGGTAGGTAGGTAGGTAGGTAGGTAGGTAGAGGGATAGAGAAAGATAGGGAAAAATACAGTAGGTAGGTAGGTAGAGGGATAGAGAGAGATAGGGAAAATACAGTAGGTAGGTGGGTAGGTAGGTAGAGGTATAGAGAGAGGGAGAAATACAGTAGGTAGGTAGGTAGGTAGAGGGATAGAGATAGGTGAAAATACAGTAGGTAGGTGGGTAGAGGGATAGAGAGAGAGGGAAAAATACAGTAGGTAGGTAGGTAGGTAGAGGGATAGATAGAGAGGGAGAAATACAGTAGGCAGGTAGGTTCGGGTTTATACAGTGGTTGTGGGTTTGTGTGTGCAGGACAGGTGTACATCTACACACAGATTGGTTGGCCATTTAACCAGACTGGGCCACAGCAACGCGTGGTCGGGTACAGCTATAATTAAATATTAAAAAATTTGAATCAAGTTATTTTGTTTATTTTAGTATGTAATTATTGGCTACTGTTTTATGCCATTATACTAACCATATAATTTCCTCCAGTTCTTTCTCTTCTTTTCTATTTTTATTTCTATTTTACGTGAAATTGAAGTATACCAATTGGGTATATTATTGGGGAGGGTTTTTTTTTTTTTGCTTGCTTGCTTGCTTGCTTGCTTGCTTGCTTGCTTGCTTGCTTGCTTGCTTGCTTGCTTGCTTGCTTGCTTGC
>JAPKID020007711.1:0-10166 GCA_026931265.2 Tropidonophis doriae
CTGTATGTTTTATATGTTTTTTAAATTCCTGTACACCGCCCCGAGTCCCCAAGGGGAGAGGGGGCGGTATAAAAATAAAATAAAATAAAATAAATAAATAAATGTGTGTGTGTGTAAGGGTGTGAATGTGCACCCGCTTAGAATGAAAGTGAAAGAGTGAACTAGATATTTTGGCCAAGCCTAAAGCTCCATATATTTTTGCTCCTTGTTTACTGATGCCAAAATTGTTCATTAAGGCTTACTTTCCATATGGAAAAATGAAAAGCAATGCTATCCCCTTTCTCCATTTATGATAGCTGTGAGTTAGTATATTCTCCAAAATATGGTTCAATCATATGATAGTTCTAGAGCAAAAGGTGAGGAATAGATCCTTTTCCCCCCACCTATTCTCTAACACCTTTTTCCATTGGTTGTCTCAGACCATACCAGAAAGGCAATAAATCATACCTGTGGCTCTCCAGCAACTTACATTTCCTCCCATCTCTTTGGCACAGTCCATCAAATCAAACATTCGGTCCATATAACAAAGGATTTAAATTAGGTTATCCGAATATATTAGTCTAAATGAAATATGTATATGCGCCTGATTTTATTCTATTTTATATTTGTTTTATAATCAAAGTTTTCAAGACTAATGGAAATAACTATGCAACCCATTCTTCCGAATTAGGTGCAGCTATGATGGGGTGGAGGACAAGAGAATTATGGGTATGCAACTGGACAAGCAAAGCCGTGCCCTCTATGTAGCATTTTCAAACTGTTTGATAAGAGTGCCTCTGGGAAGATGTGAGCGTCATGGCAAATGCAAAAAGTGCGTATTCCTCAGTATCGCTTCTACAGTATCCTCTATAGTACATACACTGACATGTTGATACAGACACAAAAGTAATAATAATAATAAAGGCTTTATAGAATGATTTGTACATGTTTCCTCTATTAAGGGCCTGCATAGCTTCTAGGGACCCATACTGTGGATGGATAAAAGAAAGTGGAGCATGCATGCAGCTTCTACCTGGAGCAACGTAAGTTTGAGTTGGCCATGGGAGAATGTATTTATTTCCATTATAATACTGAATTATAATACTATAATTCTTTTGAACATTTGTTAGAAGCTTCACTGAAAACCTACAGACATACATGCTTCTTATTGTCCCTGCTTACAGAGTGGTATTTCAAGCGGACCTCTTTCTGATTAAGGATGAAGATACATCAATATTAGGCCTGTGCAATGCTTTGGATTCAATACGTTCTTCCTCCTTTAATCAAAAACAAAAAACAAGCCACATTCTAAATTGAGATAATAATTGTAAAGGTCCTGTTATTGTACATCTTCATCATTACAACATACCATTATAAAGAAACTAACACTGTGCTAGCCCAACACAAGATTTGCCTAAGTCTGACGATGCTTGGTTTTTTTATCTAGCTCTAAAGGTCCTCTCAAGACAGATCAGATTGTTCTCATTTTTTCCAGCTCAAGACTAATACTGACCTGCTAGTCTTGAACATTTTCTGTCTTCTCTTTTGGAGCATGACTCTTGGATGCCCTTCGATTTTAGAAAATAAGTGCTGCTGTGTTCAAGTTTGCCAAGTAATTATAACAGCATAAAGTCTAACCTTAACCCTAACTCCGTCATGCTTCTTATTTGTATGCTATTTGAAGATGTTTATATAGGGAGCAATACAAAATATTACTGGTATTATTCATTATGGGTGAATTGTTTTACCAGCAATCTATCTGCGCCAAATTTCATCAGTTGTTTTCAAAGATCACTTCAGAGTGTCCTGCAATAGTTTAATTGATTGGTGGCCCCAAACCATGTGTGGAACATATGGAGTTGCAACAGGTGCATTAGCTAAAGCATGGTAAATGACTTCCTGGCCAAAGCTTCTATATGTTGTTTGAGAAGGAATTGAAAGTCCATTCGAACTCTTAAATTACAATCCATGGGGTTTGGTTTTTTTGGGGGGAGGGGGGGAACATTTTTTATTTTATTTTATTTTATTTTATTCAAACTTATATCCCGCACCTTCTCCAAAAGGACCCAGGGCAGCGCACAGGAAATTTAAAAACAATTCAAATATAACAAAATATAAAATTTAAAAAAACTATTAAATCCATGCCCTGTGCTAAAATCGTATAAAATCCCCCCCAAATTAAATCTATCTAAAACAGGAACATAACCCTTTCAGAAAAACTGCTAAAGTCAATGTTGTCAAATCATCCAGATGTTTACTGATAGCAGCTCCAACTTGTTAGGATTGAAATTTGAGTTTGTTTTGCCCCATCCAGATCCTCGTAGCCTATCAAATATATCTGCAAATAGCAGTTGAGAAGTATCTGGATGGTTTCTTACTTATTTTGGATATAAAAGGACAGCTGTATATCTTAATATTCATCTACCCCTATATCTCTATCTCTTCCCAAACACCCACACATGCATTCCATTTGAAAAATAGCTTCAGTAACTCTCCCTCAGTCTGAAACTCTTATATCTCTGCTCGTCTTTGAGTCTGGAAAAGCTTGAGACATACTGTGAATGAATTGCATGGAAAATATTGCTGATGAATATTTCAGCCTCCTTTCCTTCATATGTGTGTGAGCATAGTCAAGGTAGCAGGGAAAAGCTTTTAATGCAGTCTTGTATTTTTAAAGAAAACTATTCATATAGACATGTTCTCCTAAAGGAATAACTGAAAAGTCAAGCAAAATGAATTATTTTGCACTTGCGTTATGCAACTATTAAAAACATAAATTTCTCTTCTATTTATTTTTTTATCTGTATGAATTCTATGTGGTAGGACACATGTGTATTCATGCTACTCTCTGCTTCTTTCTGTTGTTTAGATTGGCCTTTGAGCAGGACATAGAGCATGGCAATACTGATGGCTTGGGTGACTGCCAAAGTAAGCAAAAGCATTTTACTCATTTATTTTAATTTTATATGAGAGAAACTGTATAAATGTCTCAGTGTTGTTAATTCAGAGTCAGCGATGGCAGAAATAAGAAAGAAAGTCATAGCAATAATGGAAATTGTGCAAGACAATTGACTTTGTTTTAAGAAAGGAAACATTTTAAGGAAATGCGGTTTACAAAAATACCATATGTTCATAGAGCAATCATTTTGGAATTAAAATCTAGCTCTGAAGAAAAATTAGAGATTTCCCTTAACATGTGTGTCAAACATGAATTAATGATGGTGATTGCTTTTGAAGTGTGAATAAGAGAGTTGTGAAGCCATCAGGAAGGAAAGCATATATTTAACAAAACAGACACAGTTCTTTCATCTCTATGTGTAATGTATGAGTAAAATCAGAATCCCTGACTTTCATATTGTGACACAGGAGACAGTAAGCTCTTTCTAAACATGATTAAGATATACCTCAATACTATTTAATTTGAACTATACGTACCTTTCTGGCAACAGTAATGCAATCAGAAAATTCAGATTTAGCTTAAACAGTGGAACAGTAATATAGACATCCATGATGGCCCTGAATTTCATCTACTGACCTTCAGATTTTGATGATGAGGATGATTACAACAGCAACGATGACAATCAGATATATATAAATCTTTATGTTCTTATCTGGAGTCTCATAATATTTTTGCCACTTTTAAAATTATTATTTGGGGAGGGGAATTTTTTTTGACATTATGTAAAATGATATGTAAAAACTTGCAGTGCAAAAGTTTTCTGTCTTAAGTCAAAGACTTCACCAGACACACTTATTGCACTTATTGGAGCCTAAGAAAATGGGAGAGGAGATTCTAGCATTTGCTGTTGATCCCATATTACTGTTGTTACCACTGTTGTTGTTCTAATTATTATCATAATCATCTTAAATGATCATCACCATCTTCTTCGGCCCACCATTTTGTCTTCTCTCAAATTCTTTAGAATTGATATTAAATCATTATCAACTGCTGTGGATGAAAAAGAAGACTATCCTATATTTTTGCAGTATAAAACAGTCAAGCATGAAGTTACCATTCTTTGGCAAATATTAGCTTCCCTTCCCCAAGTGTTTCAGATGATTGGAAAAAAATCAAAGGATGCCATACAATCTTGATACATCAAAAGGAAAAACTAATATAAAAATAATAGTTTTTATTTCCATTATTATATACTTCATTCATTAAACTTGAAACTCATCAACATTCAAAAATGCATCACAAATACCATTGACTGGTGCTAATGGTTGATAGGGGTTGCTGCCAGAGTCCTAGGTATCAACCAAGTACCTTCTTAAGATGTACAATGTTCTGAGTAGCACAGTTTTTGCAGTTCCACTGGTGGTATTTCAGGAAGCTGCAATTTCTTGATGTATTGTATAAAATTCTTGCACATTGTACCAAGTGCCCAGATGACAATGGGTATCACTGTTACTTGTTTCTTCTTCTTTTTCATTATTATTATTATTATTATTATTATTATTATTATTATTATTATTATTATTATTATTATTATTAAAATGACCCTAAAATAGGAAATAGTTGAAGGGCTGGCACTTTGCCCCTGGGTCTCTTAATCTCAAATCTCTTTGGCTAAATACAGTACATTTTCATGCAGAAGAACAGCTGGCTCTGATTGGCGCTACAATCTTCTGCAGAACAAAAAATTAAAAAACTTGAAATGTCTGGGGAGGTTTCTTTGGATCTTTTAAAAATTTCCTGCCAGAACTGTTCACTTCTAATCATTCTGGTTCAGCCTTGTGAAGGTGAAATAAACATGTATTCATAGTTAGATTCCAGCTACAGATGTTTAATGGAAATGTACAATTGTTTAATGCTACTTTAAACAAATAAGTGATTTATTTTGACTTGGATTATATTTGTACTTGGAAAATTTTAGTTTGCCATTCTCTTTATGCTACAGTTTTACATTAGCTCTATTTATCTTATATTGTCATTTTAATATTTTGAGATTTCAATGCTTTTTCTGTGTGGTTACATTGATTTTTGCATTCACTGCAACAGAAAAATAGCATATCAGTTAGGCTTGGTAAATGGGAAGAATGAGTTGGAGGATGAGCCAAGGTTTATTTTAAGTGAATAGGGTTAAATATGGGTAAAAAGAAAATGGGCACAAAAATAGCAACCGTATTAAGCCTATTAAGTAAGTCTGCTTAAGGTAACATTAATGGTCGAACAGTGATCTTCATTTGAAGGAATACATTTAGAGTACAAAGGATGGAAAACTGAGAATTGGGTTCCAAAGTGGGTTCAATTTACATGATTCATTTCTCTTAAGAACATCTTTGAAACTGTTCAAAGTTCAATATTTAGAAATTTTCAAAGCATTTTAAATGCAGCTCTTCTAAACAAGTTAGTCAAACTTTCAGCATTTTTTCTATTTTAAGGAAAATATACCTATCTCTGCATAACCCAAATATATTTGCTGCTTGTTTGGTTATTTGCCTGCTTCCTTGCTTTTACCTTAAAATGTGATGAGAGCAATTCTAGGTGGGAACGCTTCCAGTCAGATTGGCAGAGTATTGGCAGAGTATCAGAATGCTTCTGATTAGATCAGAACAGCTGTCTTGAGTTGAAGTTTGAAATTTACACACCTCTAATAAATGTTTTAGGCAGACATTATAGCAAGATTAGAGCATCTCTGAGAAGGTCAGATGTCCTATTTACAAAAAATAAAATTAAACTATTGCAAAAAAAAGCACAACTGTAACTAATCATAAGCATTATCTGAGAGTAATTAAATGCTTTAAAAAATCATACACTTTTCCATCTTAATGTCTTTCATAGAAAGAATTCAAGAAATCCCATTCAGAAATCGGAGTTAGTATGATTAATGTTATGCTAGTTATAAATTAGAGTAGAATAGAGTCGAGTCGAGTAGAATTGAATTGAATTGAATTGAAATTGAAATTGAAATTGAAATTGAAATTGAAATTGAATAGAATAACAGAGTTGGAAGTGACCTTGGAGGTCTTCTAGTCCAACCCCCTGCCTTGATAAGAAACCCTACACCACTTCAGACAAATGATTATCCAACACTCTCTTTAAAATTTCCAGTGTTATCATTAAAAGTTGTCATTCAGACTATCTGGATAGTTCTACCAAAGTTTAAAAGTCTGTTGAGTGTTAAGAGTTAAACTGAGATTGGCAGTTTCCCTTTCTGCCTTTTCACTATTCCTGTTTTACAGGATTCTAAATATGAATTTTTCCTTTATTCTGCTATCTTTAATCTAAAAGATCACAGTAATCTTGTTGCAGAATAAGAAAATGCAGATAAGATAAACTGATTATAAAATATCCTTGATATTTTTTTAAAAAAAGAAGAGTAACATTTAACATTCAAAACTCATTAATGGCATTGTAGAAGGTAATTCCTCTTTAAAATTGGCCTATTGGCATTAACCTCAAAAGAAACATTTAGAGGTGTATATGCTAAGTCTTTTAAATTATAGTTTTTGTGGCAAGAGTTCTCACAAACCAGCCAATTCTTAATTCCTTTGACAGCAATTAAGGATAATTCAAGGTACATTGTGATATCATTTTAAATATTTTTCTGATAACATTAATTATTTTAATTAATTAAAATGGAAAGAAAGATATACAATCTGTGATTTTACAAAGAAAAAAGTGATTCATTATATATTTGATATATACCTAGTCTGACCTAAAGAAGTATCCAATATATGAAGATTTGGAGAAATTTACAGAGACTCAAACCTTTCATTCAAATCCTAAGCATATAAATCCACAAATTGACTAAATTGATTCTGAAATCCACTAGAGGTCTTTAAATATGGCTTGAGTTCTGAAATGTTTTCTGGTTGCATCAAAAAGATCAAAATAATAGCCACATCTATGCAACCCTCATTGCTTTTTTTATTTACATCACAACACAAATAGAAAGGGTGGGTTTTCGATAGTACCATGGTTACAGCTGCCATCTTGATTTTCTCACTTTGTTATCTTTAAATATATCTTCACTGCTTGATTTGTTCAAGTATTTCCCTGTTCAAATAATCACACGGAGGTTCTGAAATTATTATACTATATTAACTATAGTACATATTGTCAGGATTTATTTATGTTTTAGAAAAGTCATTTCTATAATTTGATAAACACTACCACTAGCACTTACATTTTATATAATGTCTTATCAATTTGATTTTCCAGTGTGAGCCTGTATCTCTTCTCACCTATTCTAAGACAAGGAATCTGGAAGCTATTTAGCATTTTGCTAATGTTTTATAAATACTAAGGTTCTTTACACTTGGACCGTGATGGCGAACCTATGGCACGGGTGCTACAGGTGGCACATGGAACCATTTCTTAGGGTACGCAAGGCGTTGCCTTGTCAGCTCCAGTGCGCATGTGTGCACTGGACAGCTGATTTAGGCCTTCTTTTGAGGCTATTTTCCCCCTCTGGAGGCTTCAGGGAAGCTCCTGAAGCCTCTGGAGGAAGGGAGGCTGTTTTCACCCTCCCCAGGCTCTTAGAAAGCCTGTGGAGCCTGGGGAGGGCGAAAAAAGCATGCCAAAAGCAGGGAGTCGTGCACATAGCATTATGGGTGTGACACGCCCAGGCACAGCCACCCTGCGCTCCCCCCAGCTTTTGGCACATGAGCCAAAAAAGGTTAGCCATCACTGCACTAGGATAATCCCATTTGATACCTGTAATTGGACTATTCTTGTATAAGATAGCCCTCCACTTAAGACCACAGTTGAGACTGGAATAAAGCAGTTGTTAAGCAAAAACATTAAAAGCATTAATATAAAATGTCATTAAGCAAAAGGGTGTAAATCAAGAACTATCTATATGAACCTAGTCTTTCTACCCCATGTAAAGTTCATCTAATGCTTTAAAATGAAACTGTTTAATTTACTTGGATTCAATGTTGCTTATAATGGAATTGGAAACAAAGATATTTTCATTACATACCTCTCTTTCTTTGCATAGAAGTTTAAAAGGATTTTTAATTCCAAACTTACTCATACGCATTCTGTCAAAATAAATATGATTATTGAAGTGCTTGATATTTAGCCATATAAGGAACATAGCTAACTTGAAGAGATATATTTTTCTGTAATACTATTTTTTTAATATTCCTTGGAAGAAGTTAGCCTATTACAGATATTATGTTACTTAACACAGCTTACTCAATGGAAAATGCTGCTTGTGGTTCAGAATTAGTTCTGGTTTTCAAAGCCGTAATACACTTAAAGATTTTTAAACTCAGATCATTAATACATTGAAGAAGAAAGATCACTGCAGCATATATTCTTCTTTTATTTTTTCCAATTTCTCCTTTATTGGAACTCAGTCAGGTGTGTATTCTACCTTGATTGGGGAGTGTATATTCTTGGAACATCAGCACTTTGAAAGCTCACAAGACAATGAATTCTCTTTGCTAGGGCTGAGAGATATGTCAGTTTTAGGCACTAGAGAATTGCAATGTATGATTTACAGTAGTTAGGACTAATTATGAGATGCATTCATTTGGAAGGGCTAAATGGCACACCCAATGTTATCAAGATGCCTTGTATAAGCATGCCTTTATATTTAGATGATCTACTACATCTCAGGTGCTGTTTCGCGTAAAATGAACTTTGATCGTGCCAAGAGAATATTGTGGTAAAATGAGTCAGAGCTATAATTTCAATATTTTAATATGAAATAAATAGTTTAACACAGAAATGGGTAGTGTTAAGAGTGACAATCCTCAGTTCAGAATCCCGTTGAAGCTAACGTTTTAATGATCTCTGTATAAAATAAGAAGATACATTATGGAAGAAAGCTTTTAGCTGTCTTTTGATCCAAGAAGTGTATAACATGTATAAGGCAATGATTCTAATCTTCCTAAAGAATTTCTATCTGAGATTAAGAAGTAGTACTGATTTTCCCACTGCATGCAGTCAAATAGAAGGTCCCCTGCTTACTTCAAGATCCTTATAAAAACAACCTCCCACTTAGCTTTTTTTTTGTGCAGTAAAAATATTACAAAATTTGTATGAGAAAATCCATTCTGATGGGCTGATCTCAAGAATCAATGTTGTCGAAGTATCAAACAGCAGCAAGGATGTATGTAAATTAGTACCTGTGAAAGAGAATTTAATGATATTAGAAATAATTCTTTCCCTTTCCCTCCTTTTTCTTTTCCTTCCTTTCCTTTTTCTTTTTTCAGATTCGTTCGTAGCACTGAATGGTAAGGAAATTCCCTAATAATTTTTGTATGAATAACTGTCTGTGCAGATCAGTTTCAAATGAATCGTGTTGTCAGACTTGTCAAACATTTCCATATTTTAATTGTTTTTAATATTGTGCGATTTTTTTCATAGACATTTCAGCTCCTTCATCAGACCATGAAATGTCTTACACTACAGTGTATGGTCAGTTTATGGATTTTTCAAATAATCTTTATTTAGTTCCTTGTCATAGTATTAGTTTCGATCCTACAGATAATAGTGTCATTTCCATTTTGTGGCCTAGTTCATTAAACTGATACAAAATTCCATTAATCCCTGAATTATTAAAATTACTTGTCATTTCCCTATGGGAAATGTTCTACTTACTGTAAGTTCAAGCCAGTTTAGAAATTCAAATGTATGAACAAAAAAAATATGGGGGTAATTTTTAATAAAATTTCTAAGAGTGGAGCTTTATTATTCAGAGGAAGATCTAGGGACTAGAAATACAATATATTTCAGTGTTAAAAGCTTGGCCAGAATTCATAATTTGATACATTATCATTATGAGCATTACAATTTATGGAACCAAATCAAAACATTTTGTGATGTTGGTCCACAATCCTTTGTATGAGATAGAAAAAGGGATTGGTCTATATGGCAGAAGTATTAAAATACATGACATATATTTATTTTATTTATTAAAAGCATCTTGGAGTGGTGAATAAAAATCAATAAGAACAATCATAAAATCAAAAATATTTTAAAACTTTTATTAATAAATGTCATAAAAGTGAAAATACAAACCATAGGAGGGGGAGGGTAAAAATAGTCACCTCAACAATGAAGCCATCTGTGAAGATCCCCAATCACATGAAATCCCCAGGTCTGACAATACAGCCAAGACTGTAATTTTTATTATTATTATTATTTATTTTTTAAATTTATAGACCGTGCCCTCTCCCCCTAAGGGGACTCGGGGCGGTGCACAGGAACATTAAAAAATACAATA
>JAPKID020007712.1:0-10166 GCA_026931265.2 Tropidonophis doriae
GCTATTGTATTGTATTGTAATGTGGGCAGCCTGAAGGAGAAAAGGGGAGAGGAGATCATAACTACTCATTAATTTTCAAGCTATGTGATGATTTATCCAGCCCAATCACATAGTTTCATAGCATAGCAAGGGTATCCATCTAGTCACATATAAGGGAAGCAAGCCCCATTCATTTCAATGGGTCATTCCCAGTTGAGAATAGGATTGCAGCTGGATTTATTTGTACAATATTCCTATTGGGGAAAAATGGCGCTTAAACTGTCATGACTAATGTTTGTTGATTTTCTATGCAACCTAAGTTCAACTAAGTTTGACTACAATTCATTTTGTGCTCCCTAGGTTACCTTTTCTACTGTTACCCAAAAGAAGGTTTTAGCAGTAAACCTGAAAAAAATATGTGCAGAATAGACTTCCTTAGTGGCTACCCATTACCTGGGAAGCATAACAGCAGAAGGTAGAATGACAAGGCATTCACCTGAAAATGCTATTCATTGCATTTACTATTAATTCATGCACAGAGCATTCCACTGTTGCTACTTTGTGAAAGAAATTAGGTTGGGATACGGGAGAGAACCATCATTAAATTACTCCCAATTATTAGCCGGTGTGTCTCCAACATTGGGAGAAAGATTGTCCCTAGCACAATGACAAAAAAGACCAAGAGAAGACATTCCCTTGGCTAATTTTCTAGCCAGAAGCCACTGCAATGTTTCCAGTAGAAAAGAGGGAAGAAGAGAGAGTGTGATATAATAAATAATGACTTGCTCTACTGGTAGGAAGAAATTATGACTATGCTTGGGGGATCTAAGTGTAGGTATATACCCATCCACACTATGAAGAAAGGGGGTAGAAGTCAATCCAGATTGCTCTGATGTCTTTCCTTTAGTAGATTCAAGCCTATTTGAATTAAGATGAATCAAGGGCTTTAGTTGTTCTAGCAGAAATCAGTATAAAGAGAAAAAAATTGGACACAAAAGGATGCCGTACAAATAGCCCACAATATCTATTGAAAGAAGCTTGAAAATAGCTCAGCATACTTATATTTACATAAGCTTTCAAAGCACATGAATCTGACGACAGGCTAGGTAGTCAGTGATTGACTCAGTGTAGTCGATCACAGGAAACAGCACAAAATCTTAATTTTGTAGGTTTTGAGTAGGTGAGAAATAGCATTGGATCAGTCCGCATTTAACAAATGAAATTACTGAGCAAAGCAAATCATAAACTTTTAACAGATTAACAGATTTGGAAGAGACCTTGTAGGTCATCTAATCCAACCCCCACTGAACCAGGAGACCCTATACCATTTCTGACAAATGGCAGTCTAATCTCTTCTTGAAAGCTGTCAATGATGAAGCTCTCACAACTTCCAAAGGCAAGTTGTTCCATGGGTTGATTGTTCTCACTGTCAGAAAATTTCTCCTTATTTCTAGGTTGAATCTCTCGATGATCAGTTTCCATCCATTATTCCTTGTTTAGCCTTCAGGTGCCTTGGAAAATAGCTTGACCCCTTCCTCTTTATGACAGTGCCTCAAATATTGGGACACTGCTATCATGTCTCCCATGATCCTCTTCACTAGACTAGCCATGCCAGTTCCTGTAACCATTCTTCCTATGTTTTAGTCTCCAGTCCTGTAATCATTCTGGTTGCTTTTCTCTGCACTTTTTCTAGAGTCTCAACATCTTTTTTATAGTGTGGTGACCAAAACTGGATGCAGAATTCTATGTGTGGTCTTACTAAGGCTTTATAGAGTGGTATTAGTACCTCAGCTAAATATCAAATAAGCGATAAATAGGAGGCAGTTTTACTATCCATATGCTGCGATGGGATTTAAGTCAAAATGTATGTATTCCCAAACATTTCCCACCCTGGTTTTGATTAAAAAGAAAGAAAACTAGTACAGATTTCCCAGATCCACCCAAGTGGTGAATAATACATATAAAAATACATGGTCAGGCAATCTAGAAGGATATATACAAACATGTCAAACAGGAGAAGGACAAAGTCAAGATTTCCAGTACATTTTTTTAGATAAGATAAACAAAAGTTGTCCAGGATTCCCTGTAAAGAGGAGACTGAAATAACTTATTGTTCAAGGATTTTTCTGAACCACTCCCACATAGACACATATTCAAGATAGAAAACATTTAAGTAAAGGCCAGCAAAATTACAATAGGGTTGATAGATGAAAAATTAAATGTTGGCAGATATCTATTTGGAAGGCATCCCTATGAACCTAGAAACATGTTGCAAACCTAGAAACTAGACTTACATTTATTTGAAAATCAATGCCCAAGTATACTGTTTAACAATAGGTCTGGTAGAAGGAGGCTATCCAATGGAAGTCCTATGGAGTGAAGTATGTTAGTATTTCTTTTTAATCCAGTTTTATTGAAAGAGATCTCCAACAGAAAACAAGTCTTGACCTACAAGCAATCCCATCCCAAAACAACTTTATTCAAAAGTTTAAAAGATGATACCAAGCTCTGGCTTTGTGGGTATGTGGGGTGAGACAAATGTGGAAGTTATGTTAAGATCTCATGATAAAAACCATTTGTCTTATATACTTATATATAAATCAATTGTAATGATTTATTCCACAGCCAGACTTCCATTTATTTTGTCTGTTCCATTAAATTTCTTTTTTTAAAGAATAACTCTGATTTTATTTATGGACTTATTGTTTCCTAATTTCTTTCACTGATATGTGTCACCAAGTCATTGTTGACTCTTAGTGACCGCACGGATAGGTCCACCCATTTCACTGGTTTCCCTCTTCTTTATTTAATTCATTCATTTATTTAAAACATGTATATACCCTTCCATCTTATATCAAACTCTGGGTGACTCCCAATCAACAATTTGAACAACACCAATAATAAAACAACATAAATACATATATTTATTTTTCTCTTGCCTCCTATGTTTCTCAGCATTAGAGCTTTCTCCAGAGATCCTTTTATTACAATAGTTCTTTTTTAACTTGTTAGTTACTGTGGACTCCTCCACAAGAAATAATGGTTATGATGGTATGATTCCTGTTGAAAAATTCCTAAGTGAAAAAATAGTTTGATCATAATCCTCTTATAAATGATGCATAGGAACAAGAAAATATTGTTTGCCATAATGGTCTACTGTAACTAGAGATGGGTTTCTGCCGGTTACCCAGATCGGTGGTGGTGGTGGTAGGCTCCACCCACCTGCCCGGACGTTTCTGCACATGTGTAGAAGTGTCACGTGAGTGCGTGAGCACGCAGGTGCACACAAACAAACAGTAGTAAAATAAATTGAAACCCACCACTGATTGCAATTATTGTCTTAATGACATCCTTATGCATAAGTTCTAGAGAATTAAGTTGCCTTACTTTCCAGTTAAGTGGGAAGAGATCTGCAAGCAGGCAAGTACATTAACTTGCTTATACTACTCAAAACTCAGAGGACTTCAAATTATTTAAAGCCCGTAGAGCAGAAATAAGGATGACGGAAACTTTGAATAGAAGAGAATAACAGAGTTGGAAGGGACCTTGGACCTTGGGACCTTCTAGTCCATTTTGTGGGTCTCATCTTCTAGAACAGTTTCATTATTGTCTAAAAGGGTGAGCCCATGCCAAATACTTAATCTAACTTTCTCTGTGGTGCAAGAATGAAGTGAACGCATTCACTACTTAGATTCCTTTTGTCTTCAATTTGTCCCTTTCTGGCTCCGGCTGAATGTATTTGACACATCCTTTTCTTTTCCCAGCTCAGAATCAACCAACCTCTAAGGCTGCCAAGAAGCCAGGGATTAATTCTCAGAAACTGGTTCCATTTTCAGCACAGAGGATGGGAATTAAACAGTTCTATTGCCTCTGGTAAATTATGCAAAAGATACAGCTATCTATTATTTGTCTTGCTTCTCATATATATTTTGTCAAAGAATACCACCAAAATAATAGTAGAAATCTGCCCTGTATTTTTTTCTGTGTTTTCCAAACCTGGAATGCTTCAAATGTATTGCATTATTACTCTTCTTCATAGTTATGCTGGCTGGGATAATGGGAGTTGTGGGGAAAGGCCTAGTGTTAAATAAACATAGTTTTAGTTATAAGCTACATTCATGCATTTCCATTAACTACCATCTATTGTAGTTCTAATATATGTTGTGCTGGTGAAAGAAATAACACAAGATTCAATCATTTATATCTCTGTTGTACATGAATATTATTACTGTCAATGCTCCTATTATTTATCAGGCTAGCGGCATCCATTTTGTTCACTGCAGCAGTAGCACAAACACAATTATGAATTGGCTTCAATATTAATTGGATGACTGCTACTAAATTGTTTTCACTAATACTGGAAGTAATGGCAATAGTACCTTATGTCCAATATGGACATGTTGTTCCAACTGATCCTATCTAATAATTCAATTATTGGGGACGTCTCATTGCCATATCTGATATGTAGGCAGGGTAAGGTAGGAAATGGGGCATGTAGCACATTGCCATGTTCATCATAAATTTTAGGTGGTTCAATTGAGCTGCAAAGGCACATTTGCTTGCCCAGAGAAAGCAGATATTTCATCATGATGCAAAGATCTGCCAAAAAAGAAATAACAAGTGGAGAAAGAACAGAAAATCCCTCTCTGTTAAAAAAAAATGCCAATAGTGTTAGCCAGTTGATTTTAATACACAGAATTGAAATGTTTTGTTTTAGTCAATGTGATATCAGTTCAACTGACCACATATTTATCATAGTTAGGTAATATCTTTTTTTCATGGTTATCTTTGTGTCTAGATAAGTATTGGAACTGGAGTGCTTTATTGTCTTCGTCAGATAAATGTTTTTTCATTCAAATTTAGTGTCTTTTATTCTGATCCTATGTGGCGGTTCCTCACTCCACCCCTTGATTTTATTTCCTCTTAGTTCACAGAGTTTTTCTTTCTCTTAGAATTATTTTCAAATTCATATTTAAATGGTTGTCCACTAGGACTCCAAGATCCCTCTCACAGTTACTACTATTCAGCAAGGTACCCCCTATACCAAATGTGCATTTCATTTTCCTTGCCTAAATGTAGAACCTTACTCTTTTCACCATTGAATTTCATTTTGTTAGATAGTGCCCAATGTTCAAGTTTGTCAAAATCCTTTTGTATCTGAAGCCTATCTTCTGGAGTGTTGGCTATTTCTACCAGCTTGGTGTTGTGTTTCTTGATTAATTTACAACTCTGGCATCCTCTGGTAGTGTCCCAGTGTAGTAGGCAGATCCAATTCTGTGTAGCATTAAGCATAGATAAAATCAGCCATCTCTTTGGACTTCACTTCTTTTTACTCATATTCATATTCCTGGCCTGGCTATGGCTGCTTTTTTGGCATCGGATATTACTAAGTATGACAATGTAGGGATCTTCTAGTTCAGGAAGATCCAGAAAGATCCTCTTCCTGAAAAATAAAAATGAGATGTACCCTGCCAACTGACTTCAGAAAAAGATGCCATTCAGAGGTATCAGTCACCCTGGTGATAAGCAGTAAACAGAAATGCATGGCTAGTAAATATTCTTCAATGGTTGTCTATGGAGATTCTCAGTCATCCAGGTCATGGTTGTCCCAAAGGTGCTTTTTCAAGGGGCAACTGGACTTTCTTGTTTTCCTTTGAAGACATTTTGCTTCCCATCCAAGAAGCTTCTTCAGCTCAGAGCTTTTTCACCCAAGAAAAACCAGAAATTCTTCAATGGTTGATGAAGGTATTTGCTTGGGAGCTCCTTTTGGCAGTTCTTCCTTTCAGATGCATTCCTCATTTCTCATGCCCTCATGTTTGCTTTCCATTTGCAAACATAAGTTCATATAAGCCTCAGACACATATTAGTGGGCTTTGATAATCACATGCAGAGCATGTGCAATGTAGGTCATAACATCAGAAGGAAAACATGACCAGAGTATTTATTTTTATTAAGAGAGACTCTCACTGCATATTTAAAATGCGGTGCATGACCAATCATCATTTTTGCATCACAAAGGTTAATAACATAAGAATGATGTGGGGAAAAAGCCAGAGCAATTTAGCTATACCTGTACAGTACTAAGCTACCCAATATTATCTGTTTTAATCTCTTTGTTAGAAGATTTTATATAATTCGTCATTACTCTTTATCCAGGGAAATAAACAGTGGTTTTAAAATGAATATGAAAAGGTTGATTTGAAGGATTATAAATTCACTTCAAAGTTTTTCCATGTTTATGAGTAATAGCGAAGAGGAGTTGTTATATTGTTGCAGTAGTACAATAATAATTACTCTGCATCAAATAGCCATGGTTAATGGCAGCCTCTTTACTACTAGTGTACAAAATTAGGTATACTTAAACTGCTTGGACTGAGTTGAAAAATTGGCCCCAAATTCGTGGCACTGACTATGTAATTTGAAGACAAAGAACATGTTAAGAAAATGGTTATTTTTTAAAATAGCTTGGATTTGTTCATTTTATTTTATTTCATGTGAACTAATCTCATTGAATTAGGTTTATCTGATCAGTTGCATTCAATAGATATTGAAAATATGAATTTTCAATATTTGATTCCTCATTTCACTTTCACCTGAAGATATGACAATATGTGGGATTAAATATTAGTTCTGTTTTCAAACACTCCAATACATTTAAAATCTATTTTGTTTTGAGAAAAAAATGTTTTGAAATTAATGTTGTGATTTTAAAACAACTTTAATGTTAATAGTTATACATCTTCCCGGCTTTCCATAGATCATATTTTCAATTAAAATTCTAACTACACTTAGAATAGCTCTGTGCAATTTTTTTCTGTAGCAAAACAGGGCTTTAGATTGTGATCTATGTACTTTTACATGAAAGTAATTTCTTTTAATGTTTATTAAACTTGCTTTCCAACAAGCCTTTTATTATATAAAACCAAGTTCCTATATGTCTGTAAGCCAAGATTAAGTTTGATTAACATCACTCTAGTCATGGTTAACATGATTTATTGAATGAGCTTCAGTTGATTCCTTTTGCATAAGCTAACCTATAACTCATGGAATATAAATCACAGTAGCTGGTTTTGCACAGCACACCCAAGCTAACAAAACCACATTTCAAGTTAGTGCAATGCGTGAATGCAACCTAAAAATGTAAAAAGAAATTGAGAACTATTTAACTTAATTTTCTTGCTCAGTTAAACCTTCCAATGTGTATATATTGTAGTGACTTGTGTCTGTGCAACAAACAGCCTGTGTATTGTTTTCTCTTCTCTGAGTCATCGTAATAATACAAAATTAAATTAGTAAAGAGACCCAAGCACAGAATTTAGCTATGTTACAGGTGGACCTTGTTAAGTCATGCAAATACCAAGGTAGATAACTGAAACATTGCTCTTGTGTTAGTGCCATCTGTTGGAAGAAAAGTAGAATATAAATTCCAGACCTCTACAAATAAATATCACTGATACTGATCCCTGTGGAGGTATTCACAGGGATCAGACTCGGGTATTTATTCACTCTCTACTTTGAGGGAATCTGAAATCCATGATGAGGTGAAATCTCATTCCTTGCCTTATATAGTGGTTTTTATGCACAAGTAACTATCAAGATAGGAGACTTCCTGGATTCTTACGAGGCCCTTTCCTTTGAGAGAGGCTGAGTCAAAGATTCTCAGGAGACTCTGGGATTTACCCCTTGAAAAGAAAACCACTTTATAGAAGCTTTGCCAAATATTCACCATCATTTAAGAAAAGGAAGAAATTGAGTGCTTTCATCCATATCATATAAACAGTGCTCTGATATACAAGCTGGGAGGAAATGACCTCGTAGATGACCCTCACTCTGTCAAGGACCTAAGAGTACTCATCTCAAATGATCTGAGCCCCAGAGCTCACTGTAACAGCATTACCAAAAAGGCATTAAGAGTTGTTAACCTAATTTTGCAAAGCTTCTTTCCGGTAACATAGAACTGCTAACTAGGGCATATAAAACCTTTGCCAGACCAATTCTCGAATACAGCTTGTCTGCCTGGAATCCACACTGTATATCTGACATTAATACAATTCAGTGGGTCCAGAGGTATTTCATGAGCGGAGTACACCACTCCTCCGCTCACAGTAGAATCCCTTATGCCACCAGGCTCAAAATTTTGGGCTTGGACAACCTGTAACTACACTGCCTATGGTTTGACCTAAGCATAGAACATAAAATTGTCTGCTACAACATCCTACCTGTCAACAACTACTTCAGCTTCAACCTCAATAATACATGGGCAAACAATAGATACAAACACAAGGTAAACCGCTCCAAACTTGATTGCAGAAAATATGACTTCAGCAACAGAGAGGTGAATGCCTGGAATGCTCTATCTGATTCTGTTGTTACATCCTCTAACCCCCATAGCTTCAATCTTCAGCTGTCTGCCATGGACCTCACCCCATTCCTAAGAGGTCTGTAAGAGGATGTGTGCATAAGGGCACCAGCGTGCCTTCCATCCCTGTCCTACTGTCCCTATTTATTTGTACTCATTTCCTTTGTTCATGTCCATGTTTATACTTATACCTGTTACCTTGTACGTGTTTGACAAACTAAATTTTAAAAAAGTTCCAGTATCTTTCAACAAATTATACATCCCAATCAGTAAAACCAGGTTATTTTCTACCCCAAGATTACAGTAAGAACATAAGACTTTGGGAATAGACTTTTTGCCTCTTAGTTCTGCATTGTGTTTCTTACAGTGGCCAACCAGACACCTCTGGTGAGATGGAGATATAATGCCTTTCCCATTAGTCTCTCACAGTGAATGATGTTTGAAAGTATGCTGTTCCCAATCCAGAGGAAGCACTGACTAATATAGCCTTGAGAGATCCACCCTCCTTGAATTTATTCAGCTTCCTTTCAAAGCCACTCAAGCAACTGTCCACCATTATGCCTTTGTTAAAAGAAGGTAGACTTGACTTTGAGCATATGGAAGAAAAGAAAAGGACATTGAAGTGGGACTTTGAGGAAAGATTACTTGGTCCAGGACAAGAGGGAAGGGTGAGAAAGAAACTCACAATAATCCTGCCTTGGTTTTGTTTTGTTTAGTATAGAATGAGACAGAAACTTCAAGATTCTGTTCTTCTACCCTATTGCAGATAATCCTTGACTTTCAAGGATTACAATGATTACAATGACACTGAGTGAGTTTTACGACATTTTTTAACACTTACAACTATTGCAGCATCCCCATAATCACGAGATTAACAGTTGGACGCTTGGCAACTGGTGTGTATTTATGATGGTTTCACTATCCTGGAGTCATGTGATCACTTTTTTGAGACCTTCTGTCAAGCAAAGGCAATGGGGAAACCAGGTTCACTTAACAACTGTGTTACTAACTTAACAACTGCAGTCATTCACTTAACAACTGTGGCAAGAAAGGTTGTAAAATGAGGCAAAACTCACTTAACAATGGTTTTGTTTGGCAATGGACATTTTGGACCCAATTATGGATTTACTGAAATTACTGCTTTATCTGTTTGTTGACTTAGCTTACCTTGAAATACTGGCATTTTGTGATAATAAATTTCACTAATTTATTATTCACAAGAATTTCAAAAGGTGGGAGGGCAGTCTGACAAAATTGTTATCTAAAAATATTTGGAATCAAGACTATATTCTTAACTTCTAGGTTTAGACTTGTATGAGTATACACAAATAATTAAGAAATTATTTCAAGTATGATGTACTGTTACCATTTTGCTTCTCCCCCTTACAACTGAATGTTGAAACATGATAGAAATAACATTCTAGAAATAAAAGCCCAATTGTTCCTTCTTAATTTCTGGCTCAAATTTGTGTCTGTGCAAACATAGGAGATTATCCAACCCTTGTTCTGCCTAAGCAAATTCAGGCTGGGCCCTACCAGACAGCAGGAGGAAGAAGGCTATTTCAGGAGGCAGGATTTGGGAGAGATGAAGGCAGGAACTGATCTTTAAAAAGAGTCCCTAGTCTGTTGAAAACATTGGCTGTACCAGAGATGGGTGTCACCCTCTGCTTTTCTTTAAGCAACAACATTTCTTTAGCAAGGAACTGGATTTCTTATAGTTGTCAGTTGCCCTGACAACTCATTTCTGAGAATGGTTTCACTTTGGGCTCTTCAAAATATGAGGCTTAAGCTTTAGAGGGGCAAAAGTTATTTTGCTGAATACCTTAAT
>JAPKID020007713.1:0-10164 GCA_026931265.2 Tropidonophis doriae
GAAGTCTTTAAGAAGATGTTGGATAGCCATTTGTCTGAAATGGTATAAGGTTTCTGCCTACGCAGGGGGTTGGACTACAAGGACTACAAGGTCCCTTCCAACTCTGCTATTGTATTATTTAGAGCTAAATAATTATACCTACGATTTAATCTTTGTTTCATACTAACAAAGTTCATATCAAGCACTCAATCTGAAACACTTCCATTACAGAAAAAAACAAGTTGCAGTCCCTCTCACAATACTAATGCATTAAGGTAAACAAGGCAAACCCTGTCAAAACTACAGATAGTAAAATCAGAGGTCAGTTGATTTCATAGTTAAGACTGATGCAGGATTACCAAAGAGCAAGTATAGGCCCATCCCAAAAAATCAAATTGACTTTGAAAGCCTGGAAAGTACTACATATTTTGAAAGCACTACATATTTCCTATTTAGCAGCCATTTTAGGCTCTTTGAAAATGAGATTTTTTTTATTGAATCCATTTATGGGAATATCAACATTTCCATTTGGATGAAGGAATTAGATTGAATGTAATAATTGAAATATAGACTTTAGGAAGAGGTAAAAATAAGACAAAGGAGTGTATTCAGCTCTAAAAGATGTGACTCAGCAGAATCTCTTCAAAACAATATGGCCAAATCATAATTTTGTCCTGGTGCCACAAATTGCACAATCCTGTTTAGAACTTGTTATTAGCACTTGTACCCCAATGAATTCAGACGTAAGATCTACAGCATGATGGAATTATTCCTGGTACTAAACAATCTTATCCTTAGAAAGAGTTTCTGCAATATTTGCGATTGGTTTTTTTTCTCGCTTTTTCTCAATCCTTTAAAAGGCATTGAGATGTAAGATCAGAAGGAATGACTCATAGAGCAGTTGGGGGGAAGAGTTCTAGATAAAAATAGAAAGACATGTTGATTGTATTATTACCAGGACCAGCTTGATGAGTCAACAGCAATGACAAAAGAATACTGAAAATGAACTAAATATACAATCAGTAACATACGCAATAAGTCTAGAGACAAAATAGGAAACTAACTGTAAACTTCCAAGTCTAAAGTAGGAGGAGAAACAAGAAAAAAAACCATACAAGAATGGCAGTGAAATATTGTTCCTACAAATGCATCAAGAACCAATAATAACATGCAAACAAATCCTTGATATTCTAAACAAAATTCAAGTAGATAATGTTATAAGCCACCTAGAGTCCCCTTGTGGTGAGATGGGCATAAAACACATCTAATACATTAAATAAATAAATATAACTCTAATAAAATCTGTTACAGAGGTGAAATAATTGGAGGATTGTGTGTAGTGTTACTTAATGATATTGCTTTACACATATATATACACACATTTTTCCGGCTGAGCAATAAAAACAGTATTAAAAATGCACAGTAAATATTTTAAAACAATAGGATTGTGATACATAACTTCTATTTGTTGTAGTTTCAAAAAAAGCATTGAAACCTCTACGATCCCGAACAATAATAGCTAATGGAAAGATCTAAGAGGTAAAGAAACAGGGGGACTTAAGACGATAAAAGCATAAGATTGTGTTTTTAAAAAATATATGTTTTATTTTATAGCAAAGATACTCAGTTTAACTATCTAAGCACATACTTTCAAGCATATAGTGAAAAAAGGAGGTTTAGGTGTTTAACTTATGGCAAATAGTCCAGGCCTCAAGAGTCATTGGAGAGTAAACTCATGAAGGTAGCTTAATCTTCAACCAAAATAATAAATTGAAATTGCACTGCAACTCAGAAGATTAGTTCTCCTGATATATGATAGCAGATTTATAACAAGATTTAACATAAATAAAAATCTATTTTGTACAGAACTGCATCTCAAGGCTCACAGCCCTCTAGCAAGCCCAGAAAACAAACTGTACAAACTAAAGGATGCTCAGGTTTCAACCAACAGAAAAATCAATAATATAAGTTATTGGATACGGTAGCTCACAAACAACAACAAAGTTGACTGGTACAAAACTCTGGAGAAAATTGTCTGACAAAATAAGAGACCAGCTGACTCAGTCAAAAATATTGCAGTGGCCAATTTGTGCCAGCCTAAGAACTAAGTCTGTAAACTATATATCACAAATCTTTTATGTATGCATAAGTAAACAATGTCCTAACCTCTTTAGTTCTAGAAAGATATTCTTAACTGCTGGGTTATGGGAATAATTTTTATACTTGTTTCATAGATAATTTCCTGGACCCATTGAACAGGTCCTATTGAATCTGAGGATAGTGAAATAAATTATGTGGGGGAGGACTGCAACTCAGTCATAAATATGTCTCGCATGCAAGAAAGTCTCATGCTGAATCTCAACATGAAAAAAGATGATGTAGCAACTGATAGAAAATAATTCTCATTAGCTATTTCTGTGATGGGGGAGTGATTGTATGTTCTCGTATAAAACATCTTCATATACAACAAGACCTTGATTTGCAGTTGTTTATAAAGTGATAGTGAAACATATGTTCATGCAGGTATGCAGATCTGGTCTCCAAGAATGAGTTCAGAAAACAAAAAGGCATTTATATGTATTGAGCAATGAACTGTGAGCTGCTGTGTTGATATGGCTTTAAGATTTTCCAACTCTCAGCGCTTCCACTGAGCATGACAGCTGTAGTATGGAAAAAGAAAATCTAACATAAAGGCAGCTTCACGTCATACAAGGGCTTCTTGAATGAAATCATGAAGATATAGTTGATCCTTCTTATTCAAGTGCCCAGAAAATGAAACAATAAGAAAGAAGAACAGTCATTCTTACTGGGCTTCAGAAATAATTAGTACGCTCTACACATGTAGATAGAAGATCGTGGTTCTGACTGTTCTTATTTTCATTTTGATATAATTTGAAATAAAATGACAAAATCATATTTTTGTTCCATTCATGAGCTGTACATCTAAACAAATAATGTGAAATAATAATATTACAAAACAATAGCTAAGGCTTATAATAAAGGTCTTGTTTGCAACATTCTAGAAGACATGTACAGTATGTCTATCTCCATGTACGATAGAAAGACTGCCAACTCTCCTTGCTTATATATTTCCAAGTTAGGTATATTGGCATCCCTGATTTACTGAAGTCAATAAAGGTCATTTTGAATACTTTCCAAACATAAAGACTGAGCTTTTAAAGAAGAAAAGATATCAGTTCCAACATTTGTCTAATGTGCAAATATGTACATTAGCAGCTTGGCATATGGACAATTTCCCAGGCTAAGTGGAAAAACTAAACCCAATTTCAATTTCATATTTTGTTAAAGAATCCAGCAGCGAGGAGTCAAAAATGATGAATTGTAATTCAGTGTAAAATTAAAAATTAAAAGTCTAAAAATAGACTTTACAAACTAAAACCTATCAATGGAATTTTAATGTACTGTGAACATGGTTCAACCAACAACCAGGCTCAAAGAGAGACACTGCAGTTCAACCCTGAGGTAACATATATTTTAGTCTACTAAAGCCTATCAGACATGGCTATCAGAAATGTTTCATTTTCCTCAAACCCTACTACAGGTTCTGACCTCTTGAAGACTAAAACAGGTTCGACTCAATACTCAGTTTTCTAGGATATGGAAATTCCGTAAAAAGGAAAAAATCTTACTGACTGGAAATTATGACATTACCATTTAAAAATGAATTAAATTTTAAAAGGGAGAATTGAATTAATTCATGGGAATAAGGTCAACACAATTTGACCTATATATAATGTACACACACACACATTTAATAACAATAAAACAACAACTAAGCAGGGCAACAGAGAAACAGTTTAAGGCTTGTATGGAGTACCAATCTCAATCAGCCTCCTGGATTAATTAAGAAAACCACAATTAATAAAATGTGCCCCAAAGGCTGCCCAGAGAAGCTCTTATCCCCAACAGGTATTTCTTCAACATCATTAGCAGTTCACTTTCTTAAACCTTCCAGCAGACCCTAAGGCTGATTTCCTCATACAAAGCACCTTAACCCTCCCCACACTTTTGTGTCTGCTCATCAAATTAATGAAGCACATTGAGAATGAAAAGTCTTATAGTAGAAGAGAGCAGCTTCTCAACTATTTGACACAATCTTCCCCCCTCTACCTCTCCTCCTCCTCTTTATTATAATACTGTATAAAGAAAGCACAGCTTCCTGTTTTAAATGAAAAGGGGGAAGGGCAATAAAAAGAAGCCTAGTAATTCCTGGTAGAAGGAGATATTTGTCTACTTGAGTGTTGCATCTGAAAAATACCTGGCTGCTTTTAGGACAAGGATTCACCAATGCAATGTTGGCTACTCTGGCCAGAGTATCAGCTGGAGTTTTTGCCTTCCTACTTCTGACTTTCTTAAGGTTAATGGAGCATGATAAAAAAAGGGTGGTGGTGGTGGTACACATATGCATAAAGAAACTCAACATGTCACAATATCATCAATAATAATTTCTGTACGTGTGGGTTGTGCGAGTGTGTTTTGCAACTCGTGCTAAAAAAGACAGCTGTCTCTTGTACAGAACTGCTTTGCAAAAGTATAAAAAGGATGATGGGGTTGCATTAAGATGTTTTTCATTCACTGATATCTGGAGAAGCAATTCCCACTCTTCAACATGTGAATATCTCTCATCAAATCACTGACCTAAATATAGACAATACTTCAAGTCAAAGGCAAACTGGGGAAAATGTCCCATCCAAAAGTAGTGAAACTGCAAAAGGAGATCGTCAAAGAAGGGCAATGTAGTCATTTCAATATAGAAAAATAAAGTTATGTTCTAGAACAATCCTTTTCACGTGCCAATTATTTTGTTCCAATTTTTTAATATTTGCTAGGAGCCCCTTCTCTAGGTAAAAGGTTAAACCTGACAAAGCATGCAGGATTTTTTTTTAAAAAACCCATTTACTCACCATTGCCTTTGTGGTCTTCCATTACATTGACATGGATTAGGAAAGATGAAGACTTGGTATAGAATGTCTCAGATGGATGACAGACATAAAATGTTAAAACTTTATGAAAGGTAGAAAGAGAATAATGATTTACAAGGCAATAGAAGAGAAGCAAGAGTTCCCAGCAACAGGAAAGTAACATTCCCCAAAATCCTGTCAGCACTGCAAAAAAGATATCATGTGTTCTGCTATGCAAGATACAATGATGAACTTTATATACTGTAGATTAACTCAGTTGTCAAACATTGATAACAGCCTGAGAATACAGGCACTGATCTAGTGGGCAGGTGTCACTAGCCACAGCTGTATGTTTTAGAACCATCTTTAAGGGATTCCTCCTGAAGCAAAATGCCTGGTCTTTTTTTCAAATAATAAGATTTGGTACCTGTAATTAATATTTATGTAGCACGAATTATTGGACACGTTCACAAATAAGCAATGGGGCTCAAGGAAATGGTAAAAAAACCAACCCTACAGTAGGTGTAAAATGGTAAAATTGGGATAAACTCTAATTGTGCATTGGTCAATTCTTTCTTCTATAACAATCTTAGAATACGTCCATACCATTTATGCTTGATGCAATGTGAAGTGATCTATAATTGTCTGTGTTTTGACAGATCTAAAAACTCTTGAGAATTTGCAGAGAATTTGAAATCTAGGTATGTCTAAATATTAATAAATAATAAAGTTATGATTATGGCCTGACATGGGAGTTAGGGTTTCCAAGGAGTTAACAATCACCCTGGGCATATTTCTAGATCAAACAAAAACAGATCTAAATATTATGTATATTATAATATTGTAAATATGTCACCGAGTAAATAGAATAGAACCTGGTTTCTCCTCACAGAATATATACTGCATATAACTTTGCCCACAGTAAACATTTTAAAACACAGGGCAACAAATTTAAAAGAATTGTCTGCAATACAATGTTCATTTTTGTTCTCCCCCCCCCCCCCATTCATTTTGTGGATTTCTTTTCTTGTAACAAGAAATATTAACCTTGAAGAAAAAGAAGTGGACAAAGAATGTAGGAATATGAGACATACATTAGACACTACAGACTACTACAGTTAAGTTTACACACTAAACCCTAATGTGGTTTGTTTTGCTTTAGTTTAGCATGTTATATGAATCTAGCCTGGAGCAGGTTTTTTTTAAAAAAAGGTTAACATAATACATATATTCAACCTTATGCTCAACTCCAGATTGTGCCACATGGGAAACTGAAATAAAAACACATTATTTTTCGGTGGGATAATCTCACACAGGTGATCTTAAAAGTCAATATTTGAATTTTCTGCATACAACAGAATAACGCCGAAGTATCTTGTGTTAAAATGCTATAAAATTAATACCTCTCTTAAAATATCTCTCCCCGGCAGTCAATTACACAGTTTCAATTTGAAACGGGATGGACTTTTTTAGAAACAGAATTTGGAAACAGGTTAAACATCTTATGTTATTTATCACATGCACCAGCTGTATCTGGACACAGCCAGGAAAATGCCTGTTTTTCCATGTTTGTCCTCTTTAGTTTCCAGTTTATTTCAATTGGTTTTAGTAATTGGCTTATCTTATTTAGATATATTTTAAAAGTAAGAACTTCAGCCTTAATGGGTAATAATGTTTAAAATATTAAATCATTAAAGATCCAGCAATGGTTGTTCAAATTAATATATAAATATAGAATCTGGACATATGCAGTACCATTCAGATAATCATAGAAATCAAATCTCAAAATAAATCATAATCGTATTTTCTAGGTATAATCCAATAACATATCAATAAAGGTACTCTAAATTACTAAAATACATGCTTTTGGCTAGGAGGACAAACTTTGCACAGTTTTCAACATCTAATTGAGAAATTGGAGATTATGATTCTATGACAAAATTAATGGTATATATACTGTATGTATGTAAAAAAAAGTTAGTAATAGCTTGCGCTCATCCTACATCTATAAAATGTGGCAAGACAAATACAGGTACTCCTATTGTTGTTTTGTATATATAGGCTACAGAACCATGGAAATTTGTAAAATTTGTAAAAATATAGAAAACAAAATCAAACAATCAGCTCTAATGTTTGTCTGTTGAACTCTCAAACCACAATATGGGATCTTAGTTATAATTAAGAGAAGAGAATAAATGCATACACCACTATTAACAAAATAATAAGATAAACTAGATAGGAGAAAAAAACACAGATTATGTCTTCTGGAACTCTTTCCATTAACTTTACTAGCAGTAACTATAGAAAGAGGCCTGTTTTTCCTTCTGTGTAATGAAGTAGCATGTTGCATCTGTATGTATGTGTCACATGTGGGGCACTAGGTAGCACAGGACCTGTTGAGTAAGGTCTATATGGGATCATGTGACCAAAAGGGAGGGAGCTTACACTGAAGCAGCTGATAACATTCTGAATAGCTGCCTAATTATATTATCAATGGCTTTAAACATTGATCAAGGAACCGAAGCTAACAAGAGTGTGGCATCAGTGAAAGGCTGAACTTGCATACTACCTGTTGTTTGACATACTGAAATTAGCCCCAGCTGGGGTTTAGCTGTGAGAATTGTGTTTGCTCAACTAAAGCCTATTTCTAGGTCTGTGACATACCTGCTAATTTTTCTAGAGCAAAAACAAAGAGTGTGATACCTTTAATCTACTTCTGTTCTATCAAGAAGCTAACAAAGAAAAGCCAAGGATACAGCACTACGCACATATACCAGAAAGAAATCTCTGATTGCTTCTGTATATTTGTGTGCTATTATTTTCCAGTCAGAGCTCATCTTAGTTCAGCTTATTGGAAAAAGACAGTAATTCTATTTTATTTTTAGTTTCATAATATTAATTTGGATATTGCAACAGCAGTTTATGATTTAATACTCTCACATTACCAAGCACCAAGCAAAGTATCTTATAAAAAATGGATGCCAACTTTTCATGTTACTGAATTACAGATTGGCTTGTGCTGGTGAACATTCTCATATCTGTGGCCTTGCAACACAAGAGGGGCTGAGTTAAGAGAAAAAGCAACCACTTCAGAGGAAGCTTAAGGCCTTGGCTGAGAAACACTGAGCAGAAGTGAAGTGAAGGAGGGGGGGGGGTGGCTGAGAAGAAGAGCGTTGAGTAGTCAGCAGGTCACACACATAGAATGTGCAACGGCAAACTCAGTTTACAAAGAGACATCTGTTCCATTACTTCAATGTATTGTGGCTAATTACATCCTGGCCCGTCTGTGAAATGACAGCCACTTATTCTCCAGTGAACCATAAAATCTGTACATGTTCAGTTTGGAGAGAGGGGAGATAGAAGAGCATAGGGTAGGAAGAAGAGTGGGGAGAGGGCGAAAAAGAAGTAAAGGGCTTCAGGAAAACATCTGATGCTTCTCTTACCAGTTCAGCTTGCCAAAGATTCAGCAGCTGGTGGAAAAAAGAGAACCATACAGAGGAGCCCTGACAAAGGACTCCCATTCTGAAGCCAGAAACAAGTTCCTTGTGTCAGTAATAGCTTGAGACTTTTTGTTCCTTGCATTCAGAAGTACGTATCTAGTACATCTTAATTATATCATAGCTAATATATCTTAGTTATATTACTTGTATTATAACTAATATATTAGTTACAATAAGCATTATAATTAATATATTAGTTATAATATGTTATGTTTTACTGAATTATATTAGTAATATTATAACTAATATAAATCAGTTAAGCTAATTTAACAGCTTTAATTATGTAACCAAACATGCACTGATTTGAAATAAGAGTATGATTTCTACTGTAATTTGACATAAAACTCCTTTTAAATAGTAGTTTTGATGTATGGGTCTCTTTAATGAAATGGGAACAGGAGATCAGGAAATGCATTTGTATACATGTACATTTTGCATACATATATGCACATTAGAGGGACACGGTGGCTCAGTGGCTAAGACACTGAGCTTGTCGATCAGAAAGGTTGGCAGTTCAGCAGTTCCAATCCCAAGCACCTGTCAAAATGAGTCAAGTACAAAATTTGATAAATTTCAAACCTGTTGGTTACCAAGGTATGGCTGTATTTATTAAATGTATATGCTGCCCATTTCTCTGATAGGGAAACTCTGGATGGCTTACAAAACATAAATAAACATTGTATTTAAAATCCTATAAAATGATAATATCACAGCTAAAAAAACCTAGACTGAAAAGAGTGACGAGGAAAATCTTGACTCTTTTCCTGAAAATGCAAAAAGTAAAGGACAAGAATAACTTCTGAGAAACTATATTCCATAACTTGGAAACCATACTGTTAAAAAAAACACCTCTCTTATGTGCCTGCTAGCACACCTCAGAAAATAAGGAGAACTTTTAAGATAGTCACTTCTTTTTTTTTCCAAATTTTATTTGATGGAATTTTCAGAGATCCACATCAGTGGTGGGATATGACCGATATGCCCCGTCATACCGCTGACTGCTGGGAGCACTAGGTACTGTTCTGGTACGGTGTTCTGAAGGGCCTGCCCGCCCGTCCTCCTTACCTGTATTTGAGTTGATCGGGGCTTCTGCGCATACATGTGCATGTGATGGATGCCCAGCCCCGCTGCACCATACCGGTTGCAACGGGATTCGGAATCTACCACTGATCCATATGGACTAAATCTGTCTGTACAGGATGATTTTAACAAGATTTGCCATCTCAGATCCAGATAAACATTGATTTTCTTTGTTAATTTTTTCTCTGATAGTAAACGCTCCATATAAAACACTAAGGAATTGTGTTCGTGTGCATTGAGTGAGGTTAATGATTCCACAGTAATCCACTTAAAGGGTTATTTTCCAAAACATTCAGCAACTGGTAGAGCTCTTTATAAATTGCTATCACTTCCTGTTTTTTAAATACAGCAAGTAAAACCAGAAGCCACATAACTGTTAAATATTATTTATTTCTGAACCATCAAAATGTACTAAGTGGTGCACAGAAATTAAAGACAACCTTTAAAAAAAGAGTGAGCAATGGAAGATCACCAAACAAAAGAGAGGTATGGAATCTGAATAGCCTTAGCAAACTAAGATGCTCCTCCTTTAAACAAACAAAAAATATTCTGAAAGATAGAAAAGCTAAGTGGCAATATAGAAAACCAGGGATCATCTTAAAAAAAAAAGTTAATCGGCTTCATATTTGATCAGTGCTCAAATAGGGAACCATCAAGAGATCCCAGAATTGTAAGCTCTATTG
>JAPKID020007714.1:0-10164 GCA_026931265.2 Tropidonophis doriae
AACACTTTTCTCAGTAAGCTTATCATTCAGTTTTGCTGATAACTACCCTTCAAACTGGACCAGTGGTAGAGCAAAAGCTTGACTATATGGGCTTTTGGCATCATTTTTAATGTAGTCAGGCTAAGCAAAGGCTTACCCAAAGAATGAATGATATAGAATATTGGGTTGAGGTAAATAAGTTGTCACAGTACATTAGAATTTGGATTGCTGAGTCTGTATGTGAACCAGCAAAATGTTTACTTATCTTTATTAAACTGAGAAAAGCATTCTTTAAACAAGATCCCAAATCCTGTGTTCTGCATTGCTGCAAGGCAGATATGCTAAAATGCAATTATTTGAACACACCTGTCCTTGTGGTACTAATGAGATAAGAATAACAGAGTTGGAAGGGATCTTGTCCAACTTCTTGCCCAAGCAGGAGACCTTACACCATTTCCCACCAAAGTTTTTTATTTTTTTTACAAATATATAAAATCAATGTGTGAAAAGTGTGGTACCTGGGTATTATACATTTTAATACAAGTAAAACTGATAAAGTTAATCATAATTATTACATTCAATCAACATATGTTTTTCTAATAATAATACACATTTATATAGTAATAATAATACACATTTATATTAGGTTGCAATCTATTGTTATTCAATTATTCCATGTTTCTCTTGCTAATACTTTGATTTTATTATGTAAGAATGTATACATTAATATTCCCTTTCTCTTATTTCTGTTACTTATTCTGTTACTTATTCTAGCTTTAGTCCTGTCACCCTTTATTAAAAGGCTTTTTCTTTCTATCCTAATCATGTCACCCACCTTAAAAAAAGAGAGAGAAAAGAAAAAACAAATCAGAACAAAAAAGAGAAATTATCTATCCATTGTCTTTTGCCCGCTTTTTTTAACCTATGCTTTTTTTAACCTGTTTCCCAAATTCCTCTCTTGGCTCTTTATTTCTGTCAGAATCTGTTTTTTGGCTATTCAATATTTCTCTACCCTCTTCCACTGCCTAGTTCCCAAATTTTCTGCCCAGGTCCCTTTCAGACATATCTTCCAACTATACATTTTCCCCCTGGTTTAATTCATCAATCACTGTGTCAGACCTGGAAGTCATCTTACTTTTTGGATTTCAGGCCTGGTACACTTTCTACTATGGGAAAGTAGGAGGGGGGATTTTACAGAGTATGGGTGATGTGTAGCCATAGTCACATTCTTTCGTTGTAAACAAGTACAATGGCAATAAAGATTATACTTTCTCAGAAAGTCAAGGTTACTTTGTCACTTCATGGCAATGAAGGATTGGACCATGTGATAGACTTGTGGGTGTTGGGGTAGGGTCTTGAACTTCCAACTGGGTGGGAAAACCTGGAAGCTTTCAGATTCCCGGATTTTTCCAGATGTACCAGTATGACATCTCCAATAAAATGGAAATTTGAGGAAACTCAAGCCTTGGAGTTTTCTTTTGTTGGAGGTGTTGCTTGGAACCTTGACACACTGCTATTTCCATTGTTGTCTCCTCTTTGTCTTCCTTCATTTCTTCTTTTGACTTCTCCCTTTCCTGGCCATCTTGTTCTTTACTCATCATCCTTCATATGGTATTTTCCATTTTTTCCATAATCTCCTTAAATCCTTTCTCCATGGTATTTTTTGTGCTTTGAAAGATTAACACCATCTTCTTCGAAATTCCATCCATTTCTGCCTTACAAGGCAACTTGTTTTATTGTTTTTTAAATTCAACTTTTGTCCAGCAGTCCGAGAACTATTTATTCAGTCCTTAAGTTGCCCTTCAAGGAATGCACTAGTTCGAGTTCTTTATATCCCATGGATAAACAGTCAGTTTCATTTGAATAAACCCCCAAATTTTCCAAAGCCTCTTTAGATCCTCTTTACAAATTCAATCTTCTAGCATAACATTTAAGGGTCCTTTTAGTTGAAAAAAGACTTTACTTATTATCATATTTGGGTCTCCAGAAGTCATAAAGGTATTTAAAAAATAACCCAATAGATATTTTCACAATTCTTCATGTAGATCTTCCAGGCTTGGAATTTTTTCTTTTGTCAGCAGGTGGCACTCTCAGCTTAAGTTTCAGTATTGCCACTAGTCAAACTTTCTTTTATTTATAGAGCAATTATGGAAACATAAGTTTAGTAAGTAAATGATTCCAACATTTTAAAATGCCTTCCCAGTTCCACTTCTTCCCAATTTAAGAGCCCAATTTTCTGTTCCTTTCAAAATTTATTATTTTTCTCTCCCATGTCTCTCACTTCTGGTCTGGTAGTTTCTCAGAATGCTTGGGCAAATAGTTCTAAATAGTTCTGGGCAAATAGTTCTAAATAGTTCCTTGGGGTTAAATTTAAAGAAAATCCTCTCCCCCAGATCTGTTCGTCTGCTTTACTCCAGCAGTTTTAGATGGTCATTGGTTGTCACAGCTTTGTGGCATCTTTAGCTGTCTCTTCTTGCTATGGTTGAGAGGGAAAGTGAACCCTGCATCAGGCAGGAGAGCTCCAACTCTCCTTGACTTCACAGGGTGCTCCTCTTTGCTTCACCATGCCTACACGTTAGCTTTGGCTCCTCTTGGAGCACACAAAAAGGAGGAATTCAGCCCAGGGGTGAGAGCCCAGTTCTTCTGTGTCTGAAAGGTGCCACGATGTTAACCGGAAGTCCGACCCTACACCATTTTTGTCAGATGGCAGTTCAGTTTCTTCTTGAAAGCTTCCAGTGGTGACTCTCCCACAACTTCTGAGGCAAGTTGTTCCATCGGTTGATTCTTCTCACTGTCAGAAAATTTCTCCTTATTTCTAGGTTGAATTCCTCCTTCAGAAAATTTTTATTTTTATTCTATTCTTATTTACATTTATCATTCTTATATATTTATTATTTCATTAGATAGGTTATAATATACATATTTAGTTTGGGTTGATCTGTTTACCATCTTTTCCTCCTGTTGTAACATCACGTTATTTTTCCTTTCTTTTCTCCCTCCCTTCTCTACTTTCTCCTCTCCTTTTCCTTCCTTCTTTCTTTACCTTTCGCCTACTCCTACTCTTCTTCTTTCCCTACCTACCCTCGCTCCTTCACTTCTTCTCCCTTCCATCCTCTCCTTACCTTCTTTCTCCTCATCTTCCTTTCATTCTGTCCTCCTCTCTCTCTTTCTTTTCTATTATTATAGGTATCTCTTTCAGGTCTCAGTTTATGTTTCTTCAGGATGGTATTTTGACAAACCCAAATATAATTAATATCATTTCTTATTCCTTTACCTTCGCTAATCTAGCCTACCTATATTCCTCCCTCCTTTGTATCTCTGTTGTATATATACTTATATATTTAATATTTTCTTTTCTGTTTTCTGCTTCTTCCCCCCCCCCTTTTCCATTTAACAGTGCATCATCTGGGTTCTATATCTTCCTCCTACTTTCTTTTCTAGTTTCCTTTCTCTAGCCAATCATAAAATACTCCTCATGTCTTGAAGTACTCCAATTCCTCTTTATCCTTTATTTTCATTGTCAACCTATTCATCTCTGCACAATCTAATTTTTTTTTTTTTTGCTATATCTTCATCTGTTCGTAGCTTATTTAGTTTCCAATTTTGGGCAAATACGATTCTTGCTGCTGTATAATCAAATAGGTATACTTTTTCTTGAATTTCTCTGGATAATACCTAGTAAAAATATCTCTGGTCTAAATTCTGTTTCTTGTTGTAACATTTCCTTTAACCATACTTCTTGTAAAACTTCGACCCTTTCGCGTTCATCATGCGAGCGGTTTTCACGGGCGGGAAAAGAAGAGATTGACACGGCTCTCCTTCGGGGGAGGGGGATGAAAACACGCCCAGACCAAAGTCTGGTGCCTCTTTTATTAACTTCATCACAAGGCAGGGTTAAGCATGACAAACGTCATATAAACAATACAAACTTATAACCATATATGGAAGTACATAGAGTGCAAAAGATCATGTGTGCTTTGACACGTTGCAGAAAGGTGGGAACGTTTCACCCAGGTGTTAAGTATCACAAGGTGTGGCTAGTATTTTTCCACGCTGGATTCCTTGTTTATGTTTCAACCGGCTTATTCCAGTCTGCACTAAACAGGAAGTGCTCAGCACGTGATGAGAAGTGACGCAACAATAAATCCATACATTCCTCACCATCCAGTCAAGGCTAAAGAAGCTTCTTGGACTAGAAGTGAAACATCTTCAAAGAAAAGTCCAGTTGCCTTCTGAAAAAGCATCTTTGGGGCAACCATGACCTAGATGACTGAGAATCTCTACAGACTAGTTCTGACATGTTCTCTGATAAAGGGCAAGTTGTTAAAATAAAACTAACAAAACTGCAGTCAAATGACTATTGATAAATCCTTACTCCTTGACAAGGCAAAGAGTGGGGCTTCATACATACTAAACAAGAGGTGGGCAATTAATTTTCCCAAAGAGTCACATTAGAACCTGGGACTATTGTGGAGGGCTGCTAGCCCAATCTTGCCCCACTGCTGCCCTGCCCACTGCAGCTGGTCCAGGGCTGGGTGTGGCTCGTGGGTCATAAAGTGCCTAGGTCTGCAGTAAACCCTCTTCAGGTATTCCCTGTAAATTAAATTGTTCACTTATTCCCTGTAAATTAAATTGTTCACTTTAGAGGCAACAAATTTCTCTCCATAGCTATCAGAACAGTCCCCATTTTGGATGCTTGGATTCTAGGACAGCAATTATAACTTCCCCAGGGACTACTTCGGGGCTGTCAAACTTGTGTTGTCACGGCAGTGTCATGAGACGTATCAGGACTTTCCCCTCCTTTTCTACACCAGACGTGGGTGTGGCTAGCGCATGACACATCTCGCCCACAGCCCACAGGTTTTACAGTCCTGGACTATTACTTCACAACACAGATACCTTCTATGACTGGATCCAACTAATATCCTTATTGACGTGGAATATTGCTAGCTGGTCAGGACTGTTAAAAGAACAATCTGAATATCTGAACCTAGGCCGCCACATCAGAGATGGAAATGGGGTAGTTACTGACTGAATTCATTTTAGGCTATCCAAGTAAGATAGGTGGGGGAAATCCAATTGAAATGTGTTCCTTTGCTGTCTTTAAACCCAGGGGTATCTCTCTTCCTGCTGTCCCTCAAAAAAATTGAAATCATATTAATGATTAACATCCTCCTTAAAAAAAAACATGTCCAACATGAACACCTAATATTCAACATTTTATTCTCACTTGCTTAGATATACACCCTGCAGCGAAGTGTCCTTGGTGCCTTATGAGCTTGGTTGTTTTCTTGCAGACATTTTATTGCCCAAACTAGCATCATCAGTGCTAGTGATGGTACATGGTATATTAGCGCTAGTTATTGGTGCATCCTACAGCAATCAGCATTATTGACAGGAATTTCAATGCCTGGATTGGGACAAATGATTTCAGTTCAAAATCTTTCATGAGGAGGATATACCAGAAGGACCCTTATAACCTAGGTAATTTAAGAATCTAAAATCTAATTGGGCAGGATTATGTGTTAGCCAGATGATTCCCTCCTTTGGAGCTGTGCTTACTCAGTGAGTCTCTAGATGAGGATCATCCAGTAAAACAAACTTACTGGGAGGCAGGGAGAAGTTTAATAATCTATTACTGGATCACATTTAATAATCTCCTGACTGCTATACAATGCATGGATTCATAGATTCAGAATTAGAAAGCAATCATCACCCCCAATATTAACTGACTGCCTCTTCCAATGCTGGAAAATAACAACACAGAGATTTTTGCACACCTCAAAAATCAGACTTGTATTTTAATTTCAAATTGGTTTTTGTCAATGAAGAGACAATGTTGTTAGATCACCACACCCCCATAATTTTAACCTAAGACTGTCTACTGTTGACCTCACCCCATTCCTAAAAGGTCTGTAAAAATGGTTTGATCAGGATTGTGCACAGCTGAAAAGGTCACATCATATGGCATATAGAAGGATTAAACATTTTTGATAGAAGAGAATATATGTATCTTAGGATCCTATGTGCTCTCTTAGCTTGCTTGCTTGGTTGTTTGCAGATTTTTACCCAACTGAGTGACATAATCAGCATTAGTGGATGTGGGGTTTGCATACAGTAGCTTGCCCTGTCAGTGCTGGTGGTGGTGTGGTTTTCCTCCTTGGTGGTTCCTTGATTAGGGCATTGCTTCTGTTTGTTTGTTTGATTGTTTGTCTGGTGATATTTCCTGATTATCAGGGTGTTGGTTGATTATCTGGCTGTTTGGTCGCTGTAATATAAAAAAAATATTAAGACTCTAGAAAGGGTGCAGAGAAGAGCAACAAATATTATTAGGGGTCTGGAGGCTAAAACTATATGAAGAATGGTTACAGAAATTGGGAATGTTTAATTTAATTATTAATGGGCACAGTGGCTCACCGGCTATGATACTGAGCTTGTCGATCAGAAAGGTCAACAGTTTGGTGGTTCAAATGCCTAGCACCACATAATGGAGTGAGCTCCCATTACTTGTTCCAGCTTCTGCCAACCTAGCAGTTCGAAAGAACATAAAAATGAAAGTAGAAAAATAGGAACCATCTTTGGTGGGAAGGTAACAGTGTTCCATGTGCCTTTGGCATTTACTCTTGCCGGCCTCGCGACCATAGAGAAATCTTTGGACACCGCTGGCTCTTTGGCTTTGAAATGGACATGAGCACCACCCTCTAAAGTCAGGAACGACTAGTACATATGTGCGAGGGGAACCTTTACCTTTACCTTTTCAATGAAATGAAAAGAAGAACTAGGAATGACATGATAGCAGTGTTTCAATATCTAAGGGGCTGCCACAAAAAAGAGTGGACAAGGAAGCAATAGATGGAAACTAATCAAATAGTGAACTAAGATAGCACTAAAAAGAAATTTCCTGACAATTAGAACCATTAATTAGTGGAATAACTGCTCCAAAACTGGAGGTTTTAAGAAAAGTTTGGACAACCATTTGTCTAAAATGGTATAGAGTTTTCTGCCTGAGCAGGAAGTTGGACTAGAAGACCTCCAAGATACCTTCCAACTTTGTTATTATTCTGAATAAAAAGTTTAATAAAATTTGTGCAGGTATCTATTTTGTTGGAAAGTGTTGTGTATATATGGTCATTTTTCCTGGTGTTTTAGGTTGCTGCAGTGCCTTTGCACTTATCTGAATAATGTTTTTACACAGCTCTTCTTGTGCAGGGCTGGGTTGTTACTTTGATAATAGAGAACTTGGTCAATGCGTATTGTTGGGGTGTCTGTCTGTTTTTTGATAGCCGCGTGTTTCTAATTTGCCATCAGCTCCTCTTCTGAGGAGGATATACAGGAAGGGTAGTATGTTGTTGTTGTTTTCTTCCCTTTTGAATTTTATTACTTTGAATATATTAATCGTTTCATTATTTTCTCCAGTGGTTCCTTTTTTATTACAGCAGAAGTATTGCCTACATACCAGAACAGATCACTTAATTCATTCAATGGAACATCCAGTAATCTTTTAAGGTTTTAGACCAGTAATATTTATTGTTATTGGGGAAAAAATAAGATGGTGTAATGAAACTGAAAAACTAGTTTTTCAGCCACCATTTTAAAACCACAAGAGATATATTTAGTCCTACCAAATTAAACTTCTCAACTCTCCATCTAGCTCACCATAACCTATCTTTATACATGATGAAAATTTTTACCAGGTGTTTTAATTTATTTCATTTTTCTAATGTTAAACTTAACATTAATAAATTATTCCTTGAAATATTTAATCTGATGCTTATTGATATTTGCTGTTTTCATAACTTTGTTGTCAAATAATAGATTTTTGCAGTTCAGATATGGTAACTCTTTTTTCATTAATTATTTATTTAATAATTATATCAATAATTATATATAATAAATTATTATATAAATATAAGTATTTACAGTTATAAAATAGTAAGAAAAATTATGAATCCTGAATTTACAATTTACAGTAACTAAATGTAAAAGTATAAATTACTTTTTCAATTATATCTGATCTCTCATACATGTTTAATATGTATAAAGCAAGCTATATTTGAATTAGAAATAAAAATGTAGAATGTACATTTGTGAATAATTTTCATATTTTAAAACATGAAGAATTCTAGAAATACAGGTAGTTCTCGACTTACAACAGTTCATTTAGTGACCATTCAAAATTATAACAGCACTGAAAAAAGTGACTTATGACTTTTTTTAGAGTTACAACCTTTTCAGCATCCCCATGATCCCGTGAACAACATCCAAATGCTTAGCAACTAGTTCATATTTATGACTTTTGCTGTATCCCAAGGTCATCTGATCCCCATTTGCGACCTTCTGATGAGCAAAGTCAATGGGGAAGCCAGATTCACTTAACAGCAAGGTTACTAACTAATCAACTGCAGTGATTCACTTATCAAGAAAGGTCGTAAAATGGGACAAAATTCACTTAACAATGTTTCACTTAACAACATAAATTTTGGGCTCAATTGTGGTTGTAAGTCGAGGACTACCTGTAATGTAGTCAATAATACATTGTCACCTTTTGGGGACAATAATATCCAAAACTATATTAGCGGAATTGTATTGTTTTATTAGTTAGTTGCAGAAGCATTCTTTTCTTGGTAATCTGCTTGTTAATTTAAAAAAAACTTTAAAGTATCATTTGTTCTAACAAAGATTACAGATGAGTTTGAATACAGAGATCACTATAACTATTTCTAGCTAAATAATGTATCAGTTCAAAAGACTACTCACGAGAACAAGAAACAATATGCTGTTATAACTTTGGGGGATGCTTTCAAAGCTTGCTGCTGCGAGATCCTGGTTAGGAAGTCTCTTAGATAAAAATAGTTTTAAAAAAGACAAACCCTTCAAACACAGGCTAAATTTTGTTTTATTCAGTCTTAAAGGTTCAGCAATTTTTATGAATTTGAGACAGTATATGCAACATTCTAGTAGTGCTGTAGTCTTTGGACTCTTGCTTCTTTTTTAAATATAAGGTTCAAATATCTACAAATATTTTGTTGTGGTTTTTTTGTAAAAATTTATCAGTGTCTTTATAGGATTTGCCCAAGTAATTTTTCTGGCGACCCTACAGAAGTAGTTTAAGTAATATCTTCTAATAAGGAAATTATTTATTTATCTTATAATAACTGAAACACAATGAGTTCTTTTATATTTATATATCTTTAGTTGGATTCTGTTTAGGGTGAGTCAGATTTAAAATTTACACCACCAAAAGTTACATTCTATTTCCCTTTTACAGTCATATCTTACATTCCCAAATCCTGTCTTACATCATCTTCTTTTAAGAACCCCATAATCCCTTGTGGGGTGGAATCTGGGCAACTGAATGGAGCTAGCAGAGTGTTTAATGGCCGGATGCCCTTCCTGATGCCATTGCAGAGTTTTGTTCAGCAGATATATTCTTATTGTGTCCAGAGAGAGAAATATCTGCCTCTTCCTAGGATCGAACTCACACTTCCTGATTCGAGATGAGAGCTCCACCTCTAGGCCACCACACCACTCCTAGTCTTTGTCTTACCATGACACTAAATTTCTGTTGCTAAGCAAGGCAGTTGTTAAGTGAGTTGTTCCACAGTTTTTTAGTGAATCACTGCAGTTAAGTGAATCATGTGGTTATGAAGCCAATCTAGCTTTCCCCACTATGTTTACTTGTTGGAAACTGGCTGTGAAGGTTGCAAGTGGTAATCACATGACCCCAGGACAGTTGTTGGAAGAAAAAATCCAGGTCCAAGTTGGGAATAAAATGTATACTGATTGGAAAGAAAGTTGGTTTATTGATGAACAGAATCATTAACAGCATGTGATTGGGGACAGCCAACAAAATGGAGTTGAGACTGGATGGGTTTTCTATCTTTTGGGTCCCTATGGGGCAGTGGTAGGTTTCAACATTTTTTAGAACCTCTTCTGTAAGTGTGGTCTGCTTTGTGGGAGTGGCTTGCTAGCCATGTGACTGGGTGGGAGTGGCTTGCCAGCTATGTGACTGGGTGGGAGTGGCATGTCAGCCATGTGTCTGAGTGGGAGTGGCTTGGCAGTCATGTGACTGGGTGGGCATGGCCAACTTGTAAAATGTGGTGAAAAGCACTTAACAATGCTCTTGCTTAGCAACCAAAATGTTGGCTCAGAAACTCTGGCATTTGAAGCACACAAGTCTTAAAG
>JAPKID020007715.1:0-10163 GCA_026931265.2 Tropidonophis doriae
TCTATCTCAATATTTTGCAACTCTTTTCTTTTAGCTGATAGTTCTAACATAATCCTATTCTCTCTACTTTCTATATATTTACTCTCTAGTTCCCTAATTTTCTCCTCCTTTATATATTTCTCTTTTTGTTTTTTTATAGAGCATTTTATCACTAAACCTCGCATTACTGCTTTCATTGCATCCCATATTATACCTATCTTCATTTATAGCCCATATTTCTTTTAATTCCCTTTCCATTTTTTCTAAAACCTCTTTATTTTTAAAATTCCAAAATCCTTTTCCATCTACTTGCCTGTTTATAATCACAATCTATTTCCATATCCATACATGTTTCCCCGAAAATTTTTCTTTTGACCTCTGAAATAAGCACTTGGCCTTATTTTCAGGGAAGTCTTACTATTTTTGAGGTAGAGGAGGGGACAAGCGTGTTCACCACATAGCTGCTTCTGTGTTGCAATATTTTTGGAGAGGGCTTATTTTGGGGGGAGGGCTTATTTTAGCACATGCGCTCAAAAGCCCAATTGGACTTATTATCTGGGGAGGTCTTATTTTCAGGAAAACAGGGTAGTTACCATTGCATGATCAGATATTTCAATTAAAAATTCATTATTGGCGCTACCAAAAACTAATTACTAACACATTGAGAACTTTTTATCATTATTGTATTGTTGCTGTTTTAAACATTGAGTTCATGTCCGACTCTTGGCAACTTTATAGGCAAAGGCTTTCCATGCTACCCTGTTAAGCACAGTTTCTTCCATTGTTGGATGTTCTTGGAATCAGCTGTGATGGAATCAAGACAGCGTGTTCTTTACTTGCTCTTTCTTCTTGATCCACTAATATTCCTAACATCACTGAAATCTCCAATTAATTTGCATGCTTGGCATGGCCAAAGTAAATCAAATCATAGTGAATTACTTTCACTAATCTTTCTTCACAGACGATCCAACTGGTCATGCTTTTAAATCTATTTCTTTTTCATGTGTATGTTAGAGTTAGGCTTAAAACAAACATAGCCTTTTCTAAACAGATATTTCTCAGCCTCCTTCTTGTTATGCCAGACAGTTGCGGAGTGGCCAGGGCTGAAGTTGGTGGCAGCAGTGAAACTGCATCTTCCAATGAGGCAGTTGCAGGGGTTAATTTATTATGTTTTTAAAAAACCCAGCTGGCTACATATTGTATGATCTGCTCTGTGGATTCCTTCTTTCATACATACCCCTAATGATCAAGTTGAGGTGAATTAGTACTTCCCATTGTATATTTTAGGCCTTTTATTCATAATGAAGCCTATATCTGCCTTTTCCTGCATATATCCAATAATTTAATAAGAGTAGACCATCTTCATTCTATTACATCTTCCCACTTTCATCATTTCACAAAGATACATCATAGCTATTTTCTCTTGGTCATTTCATTTGATTATTCATGTTCTTTGCATGCACTCCTGCGGCGTTCCAAATTTCAGTTTTCCAATACCAAGGTCAACGACAAATAGATATGTTGATATTGACTACCACTACCATAAAGCTTTACATTAAGATAGAGAAGGTGGAGTTCAGGTTACCAGCCTGAATTGTTACTATGCCACATAGTAACAGTGTTCCCTGCTAACTCCTGGTCAGTTCTGGCATATTGTGGCAGGATTTCTAATCCAGTGATCTCATTACAAGCCAGTATCCTATTGCCTGCATCCCATAAACTAGACCAGGCCTGTCAAACAGGTTGCTCTCGAGCTGGATATGGCCCTTGCAGGCCACGCCTGCCCTGGCTTTGCAAAGGTAAAAAATATCGCAATACGCCCACAATGCAGTCAGGTTTGACACCTCTAAACTTTACATGCTTTAGATCCAATTCTGAGAAGTACAAAAGTGTATTTTTAATACTGTTCTCAGAGATCACAGGGTAATAAATAATGTTCCTTATTTCTCAACACAATATTTTTCCTTCTAGCAAATTATTGCTCTTTTAGTAAACTTGCAAATGTCAGTAAATTAATAACTATAAAGTTGAAAAATTTAAACACTTGGATCTATGAATAATTCACTGAAGAGGCTACAACTTTCTAGGATAAGATTAACCTTACCCGTATGATGATAGCCATTGACCGGCGGACCGTATTGCTGAAATACCTACGTAATACCCGCTATGATACCTTTGAGAACACGTGCAAGCAGCTGGAAATTGAGTACTCACCTCCTCCACAATACCGGCGGAAAATCACACGGCGCGCAGCTGTCAAGAAGGAACTTCGTGCCATGGTAGGTTAAGAATGGCTGGCTTAAGGTGACCTACAGAAACAGCAGCTTCTATAGTGGAGAGAAGTGGCTTGGGATGGGCACGTTCCATTCTTCTGCATAGGCTTCAGACAAGGAAAGAGGCCTGGAAGGCCATATTTGACAAGGGTCCCGTCCAATGAGTGAACAATATTTCTGTCTCCAGTTTTAGTGTGGGTGGGTAAGGGCAGCATGTAAGAGTAGGAAAGCCTAAGTGGCATGGCTAAGCGAAGCAGTTCATCCGCAGCAGCAGCAGAGGGCAGCTTGTGGGTGGAGGGCAGTTTGCCCTGCCTTAATCTTTGCATAAAATAGCATGATTGAGCCAGAGCTTCTTCCTTTGACCATTCTCAGTTGGTTTAATGTTTCACATTCAGATAAAATGGGGCGGACTACATTATGGCTTGGTCCTTACTGTCTTATTGTAGCAGTTGCAGACATAGGAATGGAGACCTTCCCTGTATGGTGGCAGTGGAAGTAGAAGCTGCTTATTTCTCCAGGCTGAAAGGGCATTTGGGCAGCTAAATCCCCAATTAAATCTCTCCTTCCCATTAATATTCAGATCTACAAAGAGAAGCAAAAGCTAAGAGCTCTGGAAAGTTTGAAGCAGATGGAAAAGCAAGATGAAGGAATAAAGGAGCAGACTCACTCAAAGGAGGATATCCCAGGCTGAGCTGGACATAACTTCTGTTGATGGGAGAAGCTCAAACTGAGGAACAAATCTTATAATAAAACATTGAATACCAACTTTTCGTCTGCATCTCTCTGTGCAAATATGTGCATATCTTTTTTTCTTTAACTTCATCTACATGTTTGAGATGTAGTAAGAATGTTAGATCAGGGATCTCCAAACTTGTCAATTTTAAGATTTGTAGACTCCAACTTTCAGAATTCCCCAGCTTGAAGTCCACAAGTCTTAAAATTACCATGTTCAGAGACTCTTGTGTTAGATATTAGTTATTGTTCCAGTTACCTAAACATTAGTAGGGATTGTTTTGCCATTCTCAAGAGTCTGAGGAAGGAGATCCAGCAAATAGGATTTAACCAAAAGCATTATTCACTGTCCTCTTCCTGCAGGACTAAGTCCAGTGGCACCCTTGTTCTTGTGATCAGTGTGGGGCTTATTTACATCTTCCCAGAGAGCCTCAGTTTCTTTTTAAAAAATTGAAGTGGAGATCCTCAATTTACAAGTCAAAAATATTCAATTGTTTCAGCAGAACTTGGGAGTTCAATAAACGGCAATGTGAGATTAAAAAAAAAACTGGAAATGGTTAAGCCAAATATTTACCTTGTTAGGTTTTTCAACTTCCTCACCTTTGTGCCCTAGAATAAGAGATTTGGAAGGACTTTGAAGGTCTTCTAGTCCAACGCCCTGCACCAGCAGGAAATCCTATAGCACTTCAGACAAATGGTTATCCAGCACCTTTTAAAAACTTCCAGTGTTGGAGCATTCACAACTTCTGGAGGAAAGTTGTCCACTGATTAATTGTTCTGTCAGGAAATGACCATGGGCTTACCTGAAGGGTCCATCTCTGTGTACTTCCGCAGTGTCCAAGGAAAGGGTTAAAATTCTGTCCCACTGCCCATGGACTGGATTGAGAAACTTCTTAGTCCCGCCTTCCTTTCCCATGATCCTCAGTTTTTCAATGAAGGAAAGACACATCGAGACCAACTTTCGGTACAACTGTTTTACTGGCAAAAAAACCTCAAAAAGGTGAACAAATCAAACACAACAATAACAACAAACAACCCAAATAAGGGAGGGATTGGACACTGCGGAAGTGCACAGAGATGGACCCTTCAGGTAAGCCAATAGTCAATCTCCTGTGCACTTCCTTCAGTGTCCAAGGAAAGGGACATGCCCAAGCAATAATGTCACTAGGGAGGGAGACCCCTGCAAGGCAAAACAAACATTAGGTAAAGAGTCAGGTGCAACAACACGCTGAAGAACCTGGCGCCCAAAGGCGGCGTCAGCAGATGCGTATTTGTCCAACTTGTAGTGTTTAACAAACAAGGAAGGTGTCGCCCAGGTGGCAGCCCTACAAATTTCCTCAATAGGGGCCATGGAGGTCCAGGCCGCCGTGGTGGCCACGCTCCTGGTGGAATGAGCAGTCAGACCAGAAGGTTTAGGATAGCCTTGGTGTTCATAGGTGAGTGTTATCGAGGCCTTGAACCAACAGGCTATGGTGGAAGACGACACCCTGCAGCCCACAGTCGCTGGCAAGAAGGAGATGAACAATGTCTCGGAACGGCGGAAGGAAGCCGTGCGTTTGATGTAGCACTTCAGCACCCTCCGAACATCGAGGGTATGCCAACGATGTTCCCTAGGGTGGGCAGGGTGAGGGCAAAAGTCAGGGAGCACAAGTTCCTGCGCTCGGTGGAAAACTGAATTGACCTTGGGAATAAAACTCGGGTCGAGGCCAAGCACCACCCTGTCACAGTGAAAGGTACACAACTCCTCCCTGACGGAAAGCGCAGCCAACTTCGATACTCCGATACTCGAAGTAATCGCAACCAGGAAAACCGTCTTGAAAGAGAGGTGTCTGAGGGAAGTTGACTTGAGGGGCTCAAACAGGGAAGCTGACAAAGCCCGCAGCACAACTGACAGATCCCAAGACAGGAACCGGTGAACCACCAGGGGCTGAAGATTCGCAGCTCCCTTGAGGAAGGCCCGAACACTAGGGTGGCGACTCAGCGCGTGGACAGAATCCACGGAGAACACAGTCGCCAGGGCAGCGACCTGTCGCCTCAGGGTGTTTGGTGAGAGACCCTTATCAAACCCACTCTGGAGGGAGTCCAGAATGTCAGGTAGAGAGGCCGAAAGAGGAGCCAGGCGACATTGTGTGCACCAGTAGCAGAAAGCCGACCAGGCGGCCCCATAGATCCTGGTGGTGGAAGGTCTTCTGGCCACCTGGATGGTGCATATGACCTGATCAGAGAAACTTGCCCGAACTAGGAGGTCCTTCTCAATCGCTAGACAGTTAAATTGAGACACTGAGGCTCAGGATGTTGAACGGCACCCTGGCTGAGAGAGAGAGTCCAGTGGAAGTCTCCAGGGCTGGTGGACTGAGAGTTGCAAAGGTCCGCGAACCAACTCCGACGTGGCCAATACGGAGCCACCAGGATGATTTCCGCCTGCTTCTGCAGAATCTTCCAAATGACTCGTGGTAGGAGAGGCAACAGGGGAAACGCATAGAGTAGGCCCCCGGGCCAGGGGGAGTGAAGGGCATCGCCCCCCTCCGCCCAGTGAGACTGGTACCTGGTGAAGTAGCGGGGAAGCTGAGCGTTCTCTGGAGTGGTGAACAGATCCACGAGGGGGGTGCCGAACCACAGACACAGCTGTTGGAACGTGTCCGGGTGGAGTTGCCACTCCAACGGATCTAGAGTGGCTCTGCTCAACCAATCCACCCGAACGTTGTCTACCCCCGAGATGTGCTCTGCTCTTATGGAGCCAAGGTGCCACTCCACCCATCTCCCCAGAGCAGTCGCTTCTGTCATCAGCGCACTGGACCTGGTCCCGCCCTGGTTGTTGATGTGGGCTTTCGCTGCTATGTTGTCTGTGCGTACAAGGACATGCCGACCTTGCAAGTCCGCTTGGAGCTGATGCAGGGTGAGCCGGATGGCCCTCAGCTCCAGCCAATTGATGTGTTTCAGCTCACGGGTGGACCACCTGCCTTGAACCATCATGTCGTCGAGGTGGGGCCCCCACCCGAAGAGACCGGCATCCGACATGAACACCACCCGTTCGGGTATCCAGAACAGTGAACCCTTAGCCAACGCCAGTGACAGCCATCACTTGAGGGAGCGCAGGACCTTGGGAGGTAGGCGCAGCCGGGATCTGGAGTTGCTGGTATTGGCCCTCTGTGACGGAAGGAGGAACCACTGCAGCTCCTGGGTGTGGAGTCGTGCCCAGGGAATGATCGACAGGCAAGAGATCATCTTCCGCAGCAGTTGAGACAGGAGGAGAATCAGCACAGAGGGCGATGTCTGGACCTGGCGGACCATGGCTTGGAGGCTGGCAATGCGATCCGGAGAGAGACTCAGCAGGCATGCGGGGGAGTTGATCACCACCCCCAGGTGTAGCACCTCCGTCGAGGGAGTCAGGTGGCTCTTTTCTCCGTTGATGGAGAACCCATGGTACTGTAGCGACAACATGGTGATGTGGAGGTCGCGAAGCGCCTGCTCCCATGATGGCGACTGTATCAGGATGTCGTTGAGATAACATTGCAGACAAATGGGGTGTTTCCTGAGGTCTGCCACCACTGCAGCTAACACTTTGGTGAAGACTCTTGGCGCGGAGGATAAACCGAAGGGGAGCGCCCGGTACAGGTAGTGCCGGCCCGCGAAGAAGAACCGGAGGAATTGGCAGTGGACCGGCTGTATCGGAATGTGAAGGTACGCCTCCTTCAGGTCGATGGACGTCATCAGATCCCCTGGACAAAAACAGCCCAGTATCGACCAAGTGACTGCATTTTGAACTTTTTGTAAGCAATGTGGAAATTTAGGTCCTTTAAGTCCAAAATTGCCCGCCACCCCCCTGAGCTTTTTGGAACCAGAAAGAGGGAACAGGTTCTATGGCCCTGATCTCTAGCAAATGTTGAATGTCCGCAACCATGGGACCCCTCCTGGTGGTGCACCTGGGGATGGGACAACGGAGAGAATGACGGGGAGGGGGCAAAATGAACTCTAAGGTTAGGCCGAGCCAAACTGTTTGCAACACCCATGCATCCGACGTGGTTGCCTCCCACCGATCTGCCAACAGTTGGAGGCGGCCCCCTATAGGAGCTCGAGAGTGGTGGTCACTTATTTCGACAGAAGGGCCTGTTGGCCTTTCCACCACGAAAGGGGCACCTATTGTAAGGCTGGTGGCGATACCTGTCCCTATATGGTTGCCGCTCCTGACCGCGGTCGGAGCCCTGGGAGTAGTTGCGGGAGAAAAAGGTGGAGGTGGCAGAAATACTGGGCTGAGGATCGGAAGCCTTGAAACTCTGCCTACAAAAGGAAGAATTCCTACGGTCCTCCTTGCAGGACACTGAGGGCCTGATTTTCTGCTTGTCCTTGTTCTGAATGAGAACAGACTCCAGGGAATCCCCAAACAACTTGCCACCCTTGAAAGGCGCCGAGGCCAGCTTTCATTTTGAACGCATATCGGCATTCCAGTGATGGAGCCAAATAAGGCGCCGAGATGTCACATTGGAGGCCATGGCACAGGAAGTAAACTTGGCAATGTTAAGTGAAGCATCCGCAGTGTATTCCACTGCAAGCATGATCTTGTTGACATCCTGGCGGAGGCGGGAGTCACCCTGAGGCAGGCGTTTCAGTAATTGACGGAGCCAAGCAATGGAAGCTCTGCTGGAAAAGAAAGCAGAGGTCGAAGCCCTAATGGCCCAGGCAGTAGCCTGGTGGGTCTTATGGCAAGAACGTTCCGCCCTTTTATCCTCCGCCTTAAGACCTTCCAGGAGGTCAGGGGAAAGAATGGAATTCGAGGTCATAGCCGCTACAGGAGGATCCACCTCAGGGAGCTTAAGCAGCTCTTCCATGGTAGAATCCACGGCATAAAGATGTTTGGGCCAGGAGTGGTCCAGGTCGCAGGCTGAACCCATTGGCGCTGCACAACGGACTTGAACAGCTTCAGGACCAGAACCATATCCTCAGGTTGTACCTCATCAACAAATAAGCCTCCGCTAAGGTACTCAGAGTCAACAGGCTCTTGGGGAAGAGAAGGGGCCTAAGGAGGTGGAGAAGTGGTGTTAATGTGCGTGATGACCTTAGCCTTATAAAGGATAGATTTAAAGAAGGCAGGTGTCAAGCTCCCAAGAGAAACTTCAAATGACTCACGGCCTCACATAGAAGTTCAAAGAAATGTCCATTTATTGAATGTAACATCATGGCGAGCCTCGGTTTATAGCCAGGACTGGCAATTAGTGGATGGCTTCTGCACTTTACCCCCTTATGCCCCCTCCCCTCTGCTTGTCATAAATCACGTTCCCCAATTAGCATTGAAAATAATTGCATGCATGCGCAGTTCCAGGCTGTCTTGAGATTCTTTTCCTGACCACAGGAATGTCAAGGATTTTCAGTTCGTTATAGCAAAACTGATAAGCTCCATGGCAACATCGGGAGGTTGACACCCTATGCACGGTCACTCAAGCCCTCGTCATTTCCCGCCTGGACTACTGCAACACTCTCTACATGGGGATTCCCTTGAGGTTCATGCGGAGGCTCCAGCTAGTTCAGAATGCAGGTGCAGGGGGGATTTTGGGAGCCCCGAGACACTCCCATGTAACACCTCTCCTTAGTGAGCTGCACTGTCTGCCTGTGGCTTTTCGGGTGCGCTTCAAGGTCTTAGTAACAATCTTTAATGTGCTCCATGGCAAGGGATCTGGTTATTTATGGGACCACCTCCTACCACATACCTCCCTTTGACCTGCCCACTCCCACAGGGAGGGCCTCCTTAGGGTGCCATCTACTGGACAATGCCGGTTGGTGACTCCAAGGGGGAGAACCTTCTCTGTGGCAGCCCCTGCCCTCTGGAACGACCTGCCCCCGACCTTCGTACAACCACGGATCTGCGCTTCTTCCTCCGGGCATTAAAAACACACTTATTACATGCGGCCGGCCTGGCATAGTTTTTAAATTTGATTTTAGCAAGGGTTTTTATGTTTTCAGCATGGGTTTTTAATTTAATTTATTTTTAATATATTTGTACTGTGTTTAGTGTTATAGTATTTTATTATTCCCTGTGCACTGCCCTGAGTCCCGCAAGGGAGATAGGGCGGTATACAAATGTGGAAAATAAATAAATAAATAAAATAAATAAATAAATTAAATATTCTTATAATTTTTTATGTTGTTATTCTATGTTTTTTATACAGTGTTGCTAATGTTTTCTGCTTCATAGTTTGTATCTGAATAGGACTTAATGAATAATCAACAATAAATTATTCTAATATGTTCATGAGAACATACTTGGATTTCTTAAAAGCTAATATTTTTGTCTTGATCTGACCCCAAATATAAAACAGCATTTTCCTTGCTTTCTCAGATTGGTTATATAGCAGCTCCAGAGGCTCTGAGTGATAAAATTCTATTCCCCTTTTTCCACCGGATGCTCCCCCAAAAAGATATCCATTACCCAGGAATTATTCAATTGCTCCTCCATTTCAGATGGACCTTGATTGGTCTCTTTTCTTCAGACACAGTAAATGCAGACAACTTCATGAAGACTTTTACTCCTATGCTTTTAAGCAATGGAATTTGTGTTATAGCAAAACGATTTTCAACAACTGGATACACAGCACCCCTCAGGGATGCCCTCTCTAAATGGAGAGAAGTAAATGTCTTTGTTCATTTCATAGAATATGATTTCATTTTGGACAGAATTCTTCCTTTCCATTTAACATTTATGCGTTTGCCAGGACCAACTGAAGGGAAAGTCTGGATCAAAACAAGTTTTGAGGGTTCAATGGGAATGAAACACAGACTTTACAAATATGTTCATTCTTTTTTGAGCTTTGCTTTTCTGAGGAAAAGTAGTTTTGCACGTAGTAACTCTGACTACTTTTTGTTTGTAGATCCCCAGTTTAGACAGCAGTCTTTTCACTGTTCTTTTTCAAACACTTTTCTGTCAAAGGCCGAAAAAGATGCACTCAGAAAGCACTACTGGTGTCCCAAGAAGAAAATCACAGTCACCCAGGCGCTGGTAACCTCCCAGTTGGATTATTGTAATGCTCTCTATATGGGACTCCCCTTGGGATGCACTCGGAGACTGCAGCTGGTCCAGAATGTGGCCGCGCGGGTAATCATGGGTGCCTTCAGGCACTCACATATAACACCTCTCCTGCGCGAGCTGCACTGGCTACCTGTGGTCTTCCGGGTGCGTTACAAGGTGAT
>JAPKID020007716.1:0-10162 GCA_026931265.2 Tropidonophis doriae
CCCAGGCATAGCTGGCTGGGGAATTCTGGGAGTTGAAGTCCACCAGTCTTAAAACAGCCAACTTTGCAGACCCCTGTGCTAGTGCATAAGTGGCCCAACTCCTTATAATTATGGTAATCTGTGTCCTCACTCTTGCATCTCATTGCCTAAGCCCTAAGTGATCAGTATGCAGATGCCGTTACTAGGGGAATCACTGGGACATTAACTTTTTAAAAAAGTACAAGTACATAAAATGTTCTTAACATTATGTACATTCAAACTTAGCCAGCAATGCCAAACTTTTATTTTATTACAGGGACACCAGTATTTTTGCAGATCAGTCAATGCCAAAATCTCATAAGATTTTAAAAGGATGTCAAAATCTCATGACATCTCATAAGATTTTTGGCCATTTTTCTGCTACTTTCATTTTTACTTGGTCCTGCTCTATGGGCCATTTATAGTAGTATCCTTGCAGGCCACCGGTAAATCATTGGAGCAGAGAATTAAAAGCCAATGCTTTGAAACTATGGATTATTTCAACAGTAGTTTCTTGAAAATAGTCTTATATATAAAACTCTAAATTGTAGGCTTTTAGAAACCTTAAAATCTAGGTTCAAAACCAAATAACTTATTTATCTCTACATTGTTTACCCCATAGTGATAAGCAATATCTACATACTATTCAAAAGAGATGATTAAAAAGCCAAAAAACAAATAAAAAGACCAAAACACCTCCTCACTAGCAATCAAAACCCAGATGAGCAAAGATAACACAAGATTAACATTAGACCAATAATAAAAAAGGAAACAATATCCCAATGAAACTATTAACCAACTCAATCAAACAAGCTAACAGTAAACAGCCTAATCAAGGACCCATCAAATCTACTTCCACCAACACTGACAGAGCAAGCCACTTGCATATATATAGAGTATAGTTTTCTAGTACTGATGATGTTACCTAGGTGGGTAATGAGACGTCTGCAAGAAAGTAACCAAGCACAGATAGCACCAAAGAGCCCATATATTTATGTTTGCTTTGACAGGGGTGTTGCTTCCATAGTAGACCAGAGCTGGCTGGGTTCTGGCTCCTTTTGGTTGAAAGTGACTCCATTTGGCTTCAGAAGGCTCTTAAAATGGATCAAAGAAGAATACAATAATCCACCTATTTATGTGACTGAGAACGGAATCTCTGAACGTATAGATGGAGGCTTGAATGATACCTGGCGCATACATTATTTAAAGAGTTACATCAACGAAGCATTAAAAGGTATGTGGTTTTCCTTCTGCAAGCGGTCTCCAAATCCAATTAATCCTTCTACTTTATCTCTATTTTCCATGAAAGAGTGAGCATTTAACTAATTTTCCAATGAATGCATGTGATGGAGAAAGGACTTTTGCTGGCATGGAGATGGGTTTTGAGTACAGAAGTGAGAAAATAAATTCTAATCCTGTGAATGACTATGGTGAATGCTATGGTGCAAAATTTCCAGAGTTTTTGAAAATCTAATCCCTAGTGCAGATTTAGTTATTCTGCTAACTGTGCAGCATTGGAACAAGCTAGTTTAGTAATTGCTATTTATTACTTTTTAAAGTTTTGTGAGTGTGTTAAATGCTGTGAATGGTGTACAGAGAAAAAAACTCTAAAAATATTAGCAAGAATAGATTAGCATTTGTAATGTTAACAATATTAAAAATAAGTTAAAATATATACATAAGGAGGCTAAGACTTTATTGGGGCTACTAGAATGGAGATTTTCCTGGAAAGGGAGCTAATTGAAACTAGTTGATCATTTGAGGCTGATGGCTTTGTTTTACTAAAGGAAGAAAGAGGCTAATGATCAACTACCTCTAATATATAATCAATCTCTCTCTAATAAAAAGGGGAAAGCAGCAAAATGATAACCATTTATTCACTGTCTATATTTGGCTATCCTTACTGGAAATATTGAAAGCGAGTTTGGAGTTAAGATGGTTAAGTTAAGATAGCTTGACTTGCCTCACAGGGTTATTATGGGGAAAATAGGTTTGATTTTGATTTTGATTTTGATTGGATTGGATTTTTATACCGCACCTATCTCCCCGAAGGGACTCAGGGCGGTGCACAGGAAGTTAAAAAGTAGAGATACAAATATATAAGTAAATACGAACATCTAGATAAATACACTACAAACAATAAAATCTGATTAAATTTGAGATGGCCTGTGCTAAAAATACGTTAAAATGTTACCTGAAAATTAAAATCTATTAAAACAATTTAAACCTCAGTCTGTAGGGAAGATCTCGGGGATTAGGCTAGGCCGGCTAGGTGAAAGAAATGGGTCTTAAGACGTTGGCAGAACAGGCGGAGGTCCGTGGTGGTCTGGAGTTCGGGGGGTAGGTCGTTCCAGAGGGCAGGGCCTGCCACCGAGAAGGCCCTTCCCCTGGGGGTTGCCAGCTGGCATTGCCCGGCAGATGGCACCCGGAGAAGGCCCTCTCTGTGGGAGCCAATCGGCCGAAGGGGTGTATGAGGTAGGAGACGGTCCCACAAATATCTAGCCCCGTGCCATGGAGCGTTTTAAAGATGGTTATCAGCACCTTGAAGCGCACCTGAAAAACTCCAGGTAGTCCGTGCAACTCGCGCAGGAGAGGTGGTACATGGGAATGCCGTGAGGCTCCCAAAATCCCCCGCGCGGCCGCATTCTGCAGTCTTCAGGTGCACCTCAAGGGGAGCCCCATGTAGAGAGCATTACAGTAGTCTAGGCGGGACCTAACAAGTGCTTGAGTGACTGTGCGGAGGGCGTCCCGGTCCAGGAAGGGGCGCAACTGGCGTACCAGGCAAACCTGGTAAAAAGGCCCCCTGGCCACGGCTGTCACATGGTCATCCATGGACAGCCGGGAGTCCAGGAGGACGCCTACGTTGCGGGCCCTTTCCACGGGGGCTAATAGCTCGCCCCTGATGGCGAGTGATGGAATCAACTGGCTGTACCGGGACGTTGGAAACCACAGCCTCTTGGACGGGTTGAGTTGAAGTTTGTTACTCCCCATCCAGACCCGTACGGCCTCCAGGCACAAGGACATCACTTCGACGGCATCGTTGGGGTGGTTTGGGGTAGGTGAAAGGATCATGGGGGGTGTGCACGTGCATGTGCACATGCACACACACAAAAATAAAAATTAAAAAGAGCATACTGTTTAATCTTAAGAGCTATTTTCAACACACTTTGCATTAAGCTTAAGGTTACTCTACATGCCTGGTTCTAGGATTTCCTTCTGTGCTTACTCCTTCAAAATGAAGTTTCTCTCGCCTCCAAATCAGGAGGTTGGACTAGATGACCTGCAAGGTCCCTTCCAACTCTTTTAATCTGTTATAGAGTCCAGATGCTTACAGAGAGGATGCAAATCATTCAGGAGTCTGCATTGTGTATGAGTTTGCAATGAAACTTGCATAAAACCACTGTAAGAATCTCGCCCTATCCCTGTTTTATATATTTAACAGGAGTTGCATTTGATGGTATTGATCTCCGAGGTTACACAGTTTGGACTTTGATGGACAATTTTGAATGGGCCGTGGGCTTCTCTGAAAAATTTGGCCTGTATTACACCAATTACACAGACCCCAATCTAACTAGAATACCAAAAGAGTCTTCAAAATATTACTCATCTATTATCCGCTGTAACGGCTTTCCAGATCCAGCTAATGGGCCTCATTTGTGTCTGGAACCACAGTCTGAAGGTAGGTATGTTAGAAGCAGAAAAGGGCCAGCTTTAAAGGAAGTTAAGTTTAATTTAAATTTTAAAAAGTATTACTATTTTTTAACTATAATAATTGTACCAGTCGGGACACAATTCTATATGATAGAAAAAAAACCCAAGAGATTAATATTTTCTGGAGGAAATTGCAATGCAGTAAGTCAGCTAGTATCTGGTGCTGAAAGGAACAGCTTAATAGGCATCTCTCTAAAAATGCCAAAGCAAATTAATCCACATCAATTTGTCTTTGATTTTGGAGCATCCACAAGAGGAACACTCAAGAGCATAGCCTGAGGGATTGAAGCTAGAATGCAGGAATTTTCATTTTTACAACTATGAATCAAACCGAATGAGTCTTGTCCCCTATACCTGCTACTGACAGTAACGGTCTTCTCTACTTATTTATTTATTTATTTTATTTATTTAGTCGAATTTCTAAACCGCCCCCTCTCCCCGAAGGGACTCGGGGCGGTGCACAGTACCACAATACTTGAGGTTGGTTTGAGGTGTTTGAAAGTTACTAGAGCAATTTTTTAGGCAGCATACTTGGATGTACCAGTTCACAAATCTTACATGATTACTTTACTTTTGTAGGTACTACTAAACCAATTACAAACACTGCTCTGCCACTTACAAGCTCAACAGCTGCTACTAGTAATCTGCCACTTACAAGCCCAACAGGACTGGAAGATATCAAGAAAGTGCCATTTTTGGGACTGGACTTGACTTCATCTGAAGCAGAAATAGCTCTTTATGTTCTATTTGTCCTATGCTTGCTGGCTATACTAGGTCTTGCTGGTTCCCTCTGTGCATGTAAAAAAGCCAAAAATATGCAGAAAAAATCAACATTTTAGCAATCAAGAATATGTTTTGTTTTCTCATCTCATCAAAGACTTTGTGCCATGCATATTTGAAGTACTTTCTATGCATCTATGAACTTTAAAAGTACATTATCCTAACAATGTGCATCAATTAGGGGATATCACTTTGATTTTTTTTGCACCAATATATACTTGCTTAAGAATTATATAATTTTGGGACATTGTTTTGCTGTGACTATGAAGTTAAAACTACATACACTGTGTGTAGTTATGTTTCAGAAAAAGAGGGCCATTTTTTCAGCATTTCATAACAAATAAATGGAAAAAGGTTCTTGTATGCAAATGTAATAAAGAATTTTACAGAAAAATAGTTAAGAATGTCTTTATTTGCCAGGTTTTGCAGTTACTTCTGAGAACCAAATAATTGTAATATCTACCAGTTGGAGATCTTTTGGCTTCATTTACTGTGACAAGGCAACTTTCTCAGTTCCACAGAAAGCATAGTTTCGAGTTAGCACGTTAACAATATCAATGTTTGCTATCATAAAGACATACTGAATTTTAGCCGGATAAATGGTTAGTGATCTTTCCTTACACTTCAATGTGAGAAAGGGGTAAGGGGCAGAATTGAATTGGTTTTCTGTGAAATTTGTCCATCCATAAAATAACCAACCTCAATGAAAGTCCTTCGGCTCCCCAAAAAGCATGGCTGGAGAAATTGTAGTCAATAGACTATACAAGATTATGATTTTAGGGCTAATGGCTAGTGTTAATCCAGTCTTGCCTGCTGTAGCCAGTTCTACAAACTGTTTTCATGTCTTTTCTTTCAATTGTTCTACTGCACTATACTGCATGAAATAAATATATAACAAACATGACTCTAAGGCATATTGGTACAAATTAATATCCAGTGGATCATGTTGAGTCAAATAAGAGGCAATGAGGATGGATGTTGATACTGATCCTGTACCCAAAAAGAAGGCGTAAGAGAAAAACGAGTCATCTATTTTTGTATTTTAACAAATATTTTATATTTGTAAAAAGACTGTGAACTAGATTGAACTGTGAATCTGAGTAATTGTGTTTTTCATTTTTTCTGTTGTAGTCTACTTTTCCCTGATATTTAAAAGCTCTTGTTGAGGCAAGAAACATTAAAAATTAATCTGACCACTCCTGTATTTCTTTTGCTATGTACAAATAAATAGTTGAACCACACACGTGATACAGTATAATTAATGGTAACCACAGCAGCCATGCTGAATCACCAGGCCTAGCTCCCAATTAGGACCAGTCTCTTTTCCAAATCCCCATTTATACAAGTTAGGAAAACAAGAAACTGTAAGAATCCAGTCTCTTTCTTATGCAGGGAGATCATTCCATAGTTCCCTTTATAAAAAGTATGACACTTCAAAGAACAATCATGTTATGTACCAAGTATTTTGGGGGGAAAAACTTTATTGAATGCCGTGAGATAAAAACTATGAATATTGGGCTGTTACAGAAGCATTACAGGGGGAAAAAAACCCTTATCCAATTTATTAGGATTACACTCTTCTAGGCCGAGTGACTTGTTTGGTATTTGGAGATAGATGCCTATTCGTTCAAAGATTTATATAGATAAAAAGTGTCTTTAGAGGACTGTATAAGTAGTAAATATGAAATTCTAAACGCTGATGAGACATGGAGGATTTTTATATTGTTTTTGGCAGTAGTTACATTTGCAGAATCTAGCTGCACAAGTGGGTTAGCATTTATTCCAGGCAGAATACCAATCCAAGCCCACTATGCAGCAGAATGTTTTAACTGAAGCTAAATCAAATAGGGGAAAAAATAACCAGTGATTTCTATGTACAGTTTAGTCAGGTTACATTTGTTGGGTCGAATTTCCATTCCAAGTATTATTATCATCCTCTCCATCATCCTGAGTTCTCAATCGGTAGATCTTGCCTTCTTTTTTAAATTCTTCATTCCGTTTTTCCAATACTCGTTTCCTAACTGCTTGTCTGAAGAAGAAAGAAAGAGAGATTGAGTACAAATTCCAATAGTGGTAGAATTCAGGCAAATATTGATCTAATTTTTATTTTTTTCATTCCAAATTTAAGGAAGTTTCTATGAGACCAGAAGATTTAATTTGATCATACAGCATGGATTCATGTCAGACCCACACTTATGACCATTTGTTCAGCGATTACTCAAAATGATAATGCTGTTCAAAAAAATGAACTTACAACCTATGCGTCAAGTTATGCCTGTTGTGGTGTCCCTGAAGTCATGTGATCAACATTTGAGTGCTTGGAGCCCCACCCACACTTACAACTCCAGGAGTGTTACAGCTCCTCCACACCGATCCATGCTTTTTGGCTGCACTGCACAGTGGCACCCAGCTGTGGGCTGGGCTAAAATAGAGAGAATAAGCCCCAGTTGCTCCCACTGCCCTGTGCTCCACAGGTCCTGCTGTGCCATCCTTTGCCATTCAATTCTCAGTTAATGAAAGCAACCAAAATGCAGGGATTGCAGTCACTTAGTGATGCTGTCATGTAGTGTCTCGCTTTATGACCACATCACTTAGCTGTGGAAATAAAAAAAACCAAGGACTAATCGTAAGGTGGACTGCTGACTTATTTTCAAGGCATAAATGTATATCTAAAACATGGAAATTACATGGTAGCTATTTGCAAATGGCGTTGTCATTCCATCCCATTTCCTGAGAATGGCTCAACTTCACCAGTGAAGATGCAACAAATTAGGACAGTCTAGTTTTCAGTCCATCCCATGAGATCAGACAGAACAGGCATAATTCAGGGCTTTACATAACACAACTAGACAATCCATAGTCTTTTGAGTCATTGTTTCAGAAATACTTCCTTACCAGATTCCTCAATGCCTTTAAAAATGGCAGAGCTAACGTACTAACTACACGGGAATGATTGGGATACATTCAGAAATGGATCTCCTTTGAAAATAGGCCAAGTTGAACTGTACAGCACAAATATCAGCACAGGAAATGTTTTATGATATTTTGTATTAAACTGTTTTGTGTCATAAAATGTTTTTTAAAAATTGCTGTATTTCAATTCCACAGGAGTCATGGGTCCTGGATTTTGAATGCATTCTATAAGTTAAACCAATTTAAGTAGCTTGGTTCCAAAATTGTTGCCATAAGAAGCACCGTTTTGCCCAATTAATGGATACTGGAATGAGCTTTTTAGTACAGGTAGTCCCTAACTCACAATAGCTCATTTGAAGTTACAATGTCACTGTAAAAAGTGACTTATGTCCATCCTCATGGTCATGTGACCAAGATTTGCATGCTTGACAACTGGTTCATATTTATGATGGTTGCAGTGTTCCCAGATCATGTGATCACCTTCTGACAAGTAAAGTCAATGGAGAAGCCAGATTCACTTAACAACTGGGCTATTAACTTAATAACTGCAATAATTCACTTAACAACTATTGCAAGAAAAGTTATAAAATGGGGGCAAAACTCACTTAACAAATCTCGCTTAAAACACTGCCACCTGGTGGGATGACTACTTTGTTGAAGAGCAACAGCATATGCCTGAAATTCAGATGGCCCTAACACCATTGGCCTTTCATAAAAATAAAGGTTTTTGCTTTATTCAGCCGACTCCAAATCTAGGAGGCAGTGTCATCTCTGTTTCTTAATCAAGGGAGCCAGCATTGTCCAAACTCGTGGTTATATAGACAACATGACTTATATGCTGAGGTGCATGGACCTTAGTCTCACTTTTTTTATTCCGCCTGCCATGAGCAAGATGTGCCTTCCTTAATGTGTCTTATGTGTGACTCCTTTCTGCCGGGGCAAACTCAAAAAGAAAGTGATAGGAGACCATGGTATAGTTTACAATGCACCAGAAATACAGATCTTTATATATCAAGGATAAACCAGTTTTTCATAAACAGGGATCTGTTGAGCTCCAGTGGAGTTGCCTATAAATTGACTATTAAGGTTAATGTTAGAAGTTTTTGCTTTATATTGGAATATCAATAGATCTGTCAGGTAAAATTCTGGTTTTTTATTTTTGCCTACATCTGGACTTCGACTTCCAGAATCTGTACTGGTTGGGAAATGCTGGGAGTTGAAGTCTACACATTTTGAAATTCACTGAAGTTCTGAAAGACTGAAATATATTATCTATTGGTGTTTGCTAAGAAGATAAGCCACAGTGATGCAGTGGTTAGAGTGCAGTTTTGCAGGCTACTTTTGCTGATTGCCAGCTGCCTGCAATTTGGTTCAAATCTCACCAGGCTCAAGGTTGGCTCAGCCTTCCATCCTTCCATGGTGGGTAAAATAAGGACCCAAAATTGTTGTGAGTAATATACCTACTCTGTAAACTGCTTTGAGAGGGCTGTAAAGAACTGTAAAGAGCTATATAAATCTAAGTGCTATTGCTATCCAAGAAAGGCATACATGACATAAAGGTTGAATAGGAGGTAAATGAGAAAAGATGCCTTTGGTCTGATTGAAAGAGAGTCTCAGGGTTTTGGAAGGGTAAAGGAAAGCAAGGTCCAGAGGCACAGTATGCAGTAACTGAGGGTTGTTTGTGTAGCTTGAATTCTGTGCCTTATATTTCAAATAAGATCTTTCCATCACTTAAGTCAGATTTTTCTTTGTGATTGTTAGGGAAGGGTTAGCAGACAGAGAAAGATTGGTCCTTTTATTCTCCCAAAGCTCTATCAATTTCTCTAAGAGGTCCCTAGTAGTGAAAGAAGAAATAAAAATAATAAATAACACACATTAAGACTTGAGCCTCCAACTTCAGAAAGCCACTCATTCTAAATAACAATCAGAAGTGTTTTCCTATTGGTACTTCATATTGGATGGGAGTGGAATAGAGAGCAAGGTCCGACCAATTCCTGGACTGGAACTATTGTGTATTTAGTGGTGTGAGAACAGGACTACCCAATCCTTGTTCCTCAAGAGTAGAGAATCGAGATTATGGAGTCATGACAATCTTCAGGGAAAAACTTTTTGGAAAGAAAAGGTCATTGGTAACATGTCAGACCTACCTAAAATGATAAAATTTAATCTTTTGATTAAGTGAACAACTTCTTTGACTTATTAAGATCTACATTGGAAGAAAGAATCTGAAGTTTGACTACTTTTTCAGGATTTTATATTGATATTCTTTTATATTTTATTATTGTATGTATTTTTCATTGTATCATATTGTATTTATCATATTTGTTTAAGGCACATTTCACAAGACAGTGACTCTGATCAGTGTACAACACTTAATTAAAAAGAACAAATAAATATATACAAAAATGTTTAATAATAGCAATCACACTTAGACTTATATACTGCTTCACAGAGCTTTACAGCCCTCTCTAAATGGTAACAGAGTCAGCATATAGTCCCAAATAATCTGGGTCCTCATTTTACCACTTCGGAAGGTTGGAAGACTGAGTCAACATTGAGCCGGTCAAGATCGCACGGCTGGCAGTAAGGATTGAGTTAGCTTGCAATACTGCATTTTGACCACTGTGCCACCATGGCTCTCCTCCCTCCCTCCCTCCCTCCTTCCTTCCTTCGTTCCTTGTTCCTTCCCACTTAGACTTATATACTTCATAGTGCTTTACCATCCTCACTAAGTGGTTTA